>CABFNQ020000758.1:502919-559427 GCA_902077795.2 Clonostachys rhizophaga
TAGAGTAGTAAATAATTTACTACTTAAGTAGTATATAGTAAATTACTCTAACTAACTATAGAAATTATATATACTCTTAATAGAACTTAATTATTCTATTTATAATAAGGAATTTATAGCTATTATATATATATTTAAGGAATTTAAATATTACTACTTAGGAATAATATATAAAATTAAAGTATATATAGATTATAAGAATATCTAATATTTTACTATAACTTAGTAATTAAATAAAAAATAAATATACTATATAGAATATTTATTTTAATTTAATTATAAAATTATATATTAAAAAGAATTAAAAAATAGAAAAATTAATACTTTTAGCTAAAAATCTAAATATAAAAAAATAGTTCTAAAAATAAATAAATAGTTATTCTTAATTAATAATAAAGAATATTTAATATAGAAAACCTTAGGAATTATACTTAAGGAAATAATATATATAAAAATCTAGATAGAAACTATTTCTAACTTAGAAAAATTATAATAAAATATTAGAATAGTACTTATTAAAGAAATCTATAAATATTTATTTTTAGAATATTAAAAAGTTAAGAAAATATTTAATAGAATTAGATAATATTATAATTATCTAGATCTATAGAAAGAAATATAGATTATAATTTCAGAATATAATATTTATATATAAATTAAGTTTATATAATATAAATCCTATAAAGAATTAAAATTAGTTCTAATATTAGAATAACTATAATAATTAGTATTCTTTAATTATATTATTAAACTATTATTATTAAAAGAATTTATAATTAGAATAGAATATAATAATATTCTAATAGTAATTAATAGATTTATAAAATATAAATACTTTATTCTATATAAGAAAGTAAGCTCTATAGAAAATCTTATATATTAGTTTTTATAATATATAGTTAGTTACTATAGATTACTTAATAAAATTATATTAAATAGAAGAATAATATTTATCTCTAAGTTTTAATAATTACTTATAATATAAATAAGTACTAAATATAAACTCTTAATAGCTTATTATCTATAAAGTAATAATTAAATAAAATAATTAAATTAAACTCTAGAATAATATCTATAAATATATATTAACTATAAGTAAAATAATTAGATATAACTATTACTAATAGTATAGATTACTTATAATAGCTTAATATAAGAATCTATCTAGCTAATATCTATATATATAAATTATAATTATAAACTATAATTTTAAAATTAATTAGAACTTAATAGATCTAATATACTAGCTACTATATTAATAAAAAAAATATTATATTTATTATATATAGAAATAAAAATAAAATTTAAATTTATTTAAGAAAAAATAAAAAAATATTATAATAAAACTAGATTAGAAAAACTAATCTTAGAAGAGAGAGATAAGATCTACTTACTCTGAAAAAATATTATAATAATAAAATTAAATAATAAATTAAACTATAAAAAACTTAAACTATTTAAAATTCTTAAGAAAAAATCAGATACTAATTATAAACTCTTATTACTAGATATAATATATATCTATTTAGTTTTTTATATTTTATTACTTAAGAAAATACTAAAAAATATACTAAATTAAAACTATTTAATTAAGATCTATAAAAAAGAATTTAAATTAAAAAAAATTCTAAAGAAAAAAATTAGAAATAAATAGATCTTTTATTTAGTAAAATAGAAGAGATATACTAATAAGAATAATATTTAGAAATCTATTAAATATCTAAAGAACTATTATTAATTTATTTAGTAGTTCTATTAATAGAAAAAAAGAAAGAATTAGAAAACTCTAATAAAATTAAAATCTAGTTAATAATTCCTATAATATCTAGAGACTATATTATATCTATAGCTTATTATTTCTTTAAAATAAACTCCTTCTAGAAATAAATTATATTCTACTTATTTAGATCTCTAATCCCCTGATAAAATAAATACTAGGATTTTTCCTATATAATCTAATACTAATAATAAAAATATAAAACCTTTACTAAAGCCTTCTAAACTACTACTTTAGAGAAAGCTAACTTAGTATCTAACTAATATTTCTCTATAACTAATTATTTTATTATAGAAGTTAGTAATAGAATATATATAAAGTAAGGAAAAATATATATTATAATACTACTTTTATACTATTATATAATTATTCTATATATATATATTTACTATAATATAATAATAATTTAACTATATAATATACTTTCTTATACTTAAAGCAGTTTAAATAAGATATTATTTTAATACTTATTTACTTAATTAATAATATAAAAACCCTATATTATTAGGATTTTTTAAAAATAAGCTATAATATTATTAATAATATAAAAGAAATAATTAAAAAATAAAGAAATTATTTATTAAAATACTAGACTATAAAACTTAGTTTTAGAATAAAACTAATAGAAGAGGAGTAATATATTATAAATAAAGAAATACCCTTAATATTATATATTATACTTCTATTTTTTTATATTAATAAAAGAAAAATTACTTTAGATTATTAATAAGCCTATATAATCTCTAGTCTAACTTACTCTAGATTACTAATAAGCTCTTATAAACTAACTAGTATATATATATATTTATTTTACTAGATAGAATACTTTTTTTAAATAGTTATTAATATAATTATCTATATATCTATTATTACTAGCTCTATAATACTTATATATTAATAGTAACTTATATTATATAGCCTAAGATAATCTGATTATACTACTCAGAATAATACTCTGATTAGTTTAACCCTGATCTACCCTAGACCTCTTCCAGTATAAGTTATCCAACTGTCACAATAATCCGGGCTACTGTATATTAACTCTACTCTAGACGGGCTGAAATATAAAACTAGGGCAAGGTAGAGTAAGAGGTAAAGCTATATAATAAGCGAGTTCTAGTTGATAAGAAAAGAATAGTACTATATAAAGTATTATCTCTATATTAATACTCTGCCCGGGAGACAGCTATATTAATAAATCCCTCTCTTTAAAACTGTAAATAATAAGGGATAGGCCCCAGGTTAAGTTATATCTATTACTATTACAGAAGAGAAAGAGAATAGAGTTTAATAATAATAAAGCTGCTAGGGCCTAATAACTTAATATAATAAATATAAAAGCTTAAAAATATAGCTTTTCCTAGTCTACCTAAGATATAATTATATAGTAGGAAAATTCTATAAATCTTTATATAGATAACTTACTTACTATTAGAATAGCAGCTTATTAAATAACTATTAAAGCTATCTCTTATCTATTACTATTATTTAGATAGTATAAAGATTAACTTATATATATTTTTTTATATCTCTAGAGACTATTTAAATATCTATCTAGAGTAAAAAAGTATACTCTAATATTAGAATAGTATAAAGAATAGTAGAAAGATATATATTTATTAATAAAATCTAGAATTATTAAATTAATTTTATTATTATTTAAATTCTAATATAACCCTTATTTAATATAGTATAACTTATATAGAAGAGATATTATAGTAAAGATAAGGTAATTTATTAACTAAAGCTAGATAGAAGGTATACTTAACAGGGGAGTAATATAGAGGTGCGGTTACCCTTCTCCCTGCTGAATTAAAAAAATATAGTACTATAGTAATCTCTAATATAATCTATAAGTAAGCTAATTATATAAGTAAGCTGATTACTTCTATCTATTCCTTATATAATAAAGTTAATTAAAATAATAATAGCTAATTATCTATAATAATAATATTAGAAATTAATTTATTAGACTTCTCTCTAGTCTTCCTATAGGTTTAGATATTATAATCAGGCTTTTTATAATTATTATATTATAGAGTCTTTATATAAGCCTGCTCTTTCTAACTACTACTTCTACAGTCTTTCCCTCTTAGCTATTTATCTATATCCTTCTAGTCTAATAGATCTATTCTATTCTATATAGTTAGAGACCCTCTAAGCTATATATAGCTTTTTTTAGCTCTTTAGTACTTACTTAGTATCTTATTTACTATATAAAGATTATAGATCTTAGTATATAAAAGAGCTATCTAGTATATTATTATAGTTACTCTCTTTATAAATTAATCTACTATAGCTAGTATAGAGATTAGAAAGTTATTTTAATAAGTTAAAATTTAAAATTTAATATATTCAGACTATATACTTACCTTATATATAGTCTATAGTATCTTTAGAATCTAGAGCTATCTTATTTTAAATAGGGTCTCTAGTAGTATTAGTATTTATAATACTATATCTAGTTTTAAAAGAACTCTCTCTAGATTATATAGTATTAGGCTAGATCTAATAAAGTCTATCTAGATATTCTTCTCTATAAAGGAGTAGAAGAAGACTATATAAAAGATAGAGAGAAATTTAAACTTACTAATATAGATAATATATATTTATATTAGACTCTTAATTTCTTATCTATATAACTACTTAAGTAGTCTAAAGTAGCTAATATCTAGTAGCTAAAGAAGATAGGAGAAGTAAGAAGATATATAGATTATAATAATCTTCTGCTCTTAATAGTAAGTCTTAAAGTTAGCTAAATAATAGCTCTTATAGCTATTAAGGATTAGTATCTAATACATTCTCTTTATATAAAGAGCTATATAGGAGTTAAAGTACTTAATCTAATCTAGATTAATCTTATTAGTAATCTAGTTATTTTTAGTTATTATAAGCTACTAGTTATATAGTAGATTATATTTCTAATACTAGTTCTTAAGATAATATTAGGTAGTTAGAATAATAAAAGAAGAGATAGCCTAACTAGCTATATTTACCTCTTAGATTATAATTATCTATTTCTAGTTATTAGACTGAACTAGCTTAGTTTTTATATAACCCTCTAAGATTATAATTATTATCCCAGGGAAGATAATATCTATTATAAAGCTAATCTTATTAAAGTTATATAGATTCTTATCTAGAATACTATATTTTACCTTTAGATTATATATAAGACTAAACTAAGATATAATAATCTTTAGATCTTTATATTTAGCTCTCTAATAGTTATATTTCTAAACCTAGTATATATAGAGCTCTAATTACTACTTAATAAAGTTAGAAGTCTAATTAATACTAATAGGGAGTATATTATATATATATAGCAGGATATTAATTATTTCCTTAATACTATATATCCTAGGAGGAAATATATATATAGATAGCTTAAGTATATATAAGATAATAGCTTTCTCTTTAGATTTTAATAGATTTATTAATTTTAATTAAGTATTATATTTTACTATATAACTAGTATATTAGTTATAAAGGGTTATATATAGAACTTAATAGACTTTTACTATTACTCTAATACTTAATTTTAGATTTTAATTAAGAGCTTAGATTATAAGAATAATATTTACTTTATATAAAATTATATTTATTTTATAGTAGAAAGTTATTTAATTATAAAAAGGAAGTTCTAATTTCTAGATAGAAGTAATCAGCTTACTTATATAATCAGCTTACTTATAGATTATATTATTTACTATATAAAGATCTGCGGGATATATTTCTAACTAAAGTAACTATAAATAATATTTAGATTCAGTTAATTCTAAATACTAGGTATAAGAGTAATTAATAGGTAATTGCTATAACTATTAAAGCTATAGTATATTAGGGTAAGCCTAGTGATAATTGAATAGCTGTTGAAGTGCTGTATCGTATATCGGCTGTTTAGGAAATAAATAAAAGAACTCAAAAGAAATCTAGAGTGAAAGGTCCAGGACGGATATAATACGTTCTAGCCTGGGTATTAAATGCTTCAGATATCTTACTACTGTCGAGTAGAGTATGGACACCCAGAACTGCCTGTGTTATATTCCCGCTCCTGTTACAGCTACGAACTAAAGATTTGAATATAAACTATCTTAACCAGTTGCACCTCTGGACAGTAAACCAATAACTCGGCTGCTAGGAACAAGTTTGTGGATAAGATCCTATGGATCGATGAGCAGGTGGTACGTGCTGAGTAGCACGAAGATACACTATTGTATCAATCAATCTGCTCCACGATGGCTTGATCCCCGTCGTCCTGAGTTTCTTGCTATGGAGGTATGGGCCTCCAACCCCTTCTCTCCCCTTGTGCCTCGTTACTGATTCAGTCTGCCCACATGGAAGTCTCCCGGGCGCGCTCGGCATATATGGCCTCGCTGTTGGCGTTTCCAATGTCGGCGACGCGCTCCCACGGGCCGTCTATGCCCTACTCTCAGGTCTTAACGCTCGCCGCCGTACAGCTCTCTGAGAAGGCCATCACCGATCGTCTCACACGTGTCCTTGTCTTCCTCAGCGCTGCGGCCGGTATGCTGTACAAGGCGCTGTGGTACTTCCCGCTGCTGATGCTCATCGCTGGCTGTACGGCTGTGGTGTACGATTTCCGCTGGCTCCACGGGCCTGTCGAGAGAATTGTCGGCATTATCAAGGGTGAGGGTCCCCTGTGGCTGGCTGAAGACAAATTTGACAACTTGGCCCCCGCTTCCATCACGGTCATGCCATTGGTTTTCGTTGGCAAGTATCTCAGCCGCACAGGGAGCTATGCAATACGACACTGTAGAAGGTAGCAATGGTGCCATTATCCAAAATGCACTCCTCATTGCGACATTTTCATATTCAGGGAGTGAGTCATCGGTGCGGGGTAATTTCGCAAATTGTCTGGACCACCCGGCCTTGCGGTTTCAATTCTACTTAACTAGCGGTCCTAAGGACGAACAGCTGAGCTACCCTCATTGAGGCTAATCGTCCATCCATGTACTATTGAGCTTGAAGCTCTGTGGATATGGATCTGTTCTGATACCATTTAATAAGCCAAGTGCATACACCTATCCAAGTCAACACTACATGACCCCTACTGGAGTAGTTGACACCCACAACATGGAAGACGATCAGTCCCAGGGCCTAGCCGGTCTTGAACAGTATGAAGACGGATACCCGCTCGTATGCAATACCGGAACGTCACATGATCTTATCAAGTCCATCGAAGGCAGCCAGATGGAAGACTTTACTCTCCAGGATCATGACGTATGCCCAGAATCGGGTGATGAATATGATCAACCATCATTGATTTCGGCTACCAGGAATGGGGATAAAGTCCTTGTTGAGAGATTACTCGAAGAGGGTGGTGAAACTGAGGTACAAGATACAGTAGGGTATACAGCGTTACACTGGGCTGCCTTGAGAGGGGACCACCATCTCGTGCAACTATTACTCGAGTATGGATCAGATTTGGAAGTGAAGGATGGCTGTTGTGCTCGAACGCCGTTATTCCTAGCTGCCGGAAAGGGTCATGAGCGTGTTGCACGACTCCTAGCTAAAAAGGGGGCGGAGATCGATGTGACAGACGCCCATGGGTTAACGCTTCTATGCTACACCCATAGGAAGGGGCATAGTGCCGTTGTGCGACTACTCGAAGCCTTGGAAGACTTCTGTGGTCAAGAGAACGGCGAAAACGAATCAGATTGGGATGGTGAGAGGGGTTGGAAGCCTGTTGGCTCACTTCGAGCTGTGGCTCTCTATAATAAAGCGAAATACACTCACGCAAAACTCATGGGCGATGAGTGGATCCGATTCAACAACACCAAGTTCGCTCAAGATTTTGCGAGGCAAATAAATCAGTCCATCTCGAGCCCGTACAGGGATTTGCTTGAGTATGTACTAGTTGAGGAAGTGTTCGAATACGTGGACGTTGATGACGAGTCGGAGGGTGTGTATATTGATGATCGGGTAGAATATTTCGACTTGACGAATTATGTGGATATTCGTGGGATGGAATCCGAAGCCGAGCGCGAGCATGGAATCTCCACATCAAAAAAATTATGCAGTCGATCTGGCTGTTCGCTTGAGATATTCTGGACCTGGCCCAAAATCGAGAGGCGAAAACTGAAGATCAATGTGGCAGATTTGAGACACAGAGCAGATTCATGTGATGTCTGTGAGCTCTGCCACCATTGTCTGTCACAGTTTCATCCTGATGAGCAGGACGTTACTCTTTTCAAAGTGGGCTCAACCCTAACATTGAGGGCTTCCAATCAGCCTGTCTTACAAGTACTTACCCTGCCTGGTACATAATTTCCGCATCATCATGAATTGATCCTCATCGCTAACGGGCTGGTGAGCAGAATTCAACAAACGCCTGAATGAGACGGACATTGGTTTCCACAGACTACTAGATATTGGTAGTGATACGTATTTCGATCTTCTGAGGCACTGGTTGAATTCTTGCGATAACTCCGAGGATCATAGATACTGGGGCTGCCACAGGGGATCAAATAGCGTTCTTCCCAGCCGAGTTCTCGACGTTGGAGAAGGTCCGAACTCGACGGTGCTTCGACTTTACTGTTCGCAGCCCAACGAACAAGCGGATTATATTGCTTTGTCACACTGTTGGGGTAATCTGCCACCCAAATATCTGAATCAGGTCCGAACTCTCAAAAGCAACATCGCAAAACGCGTTGATCAAATCGATATGGGAGATCTACCGCAGAACTTCCGTGATGCTATCACAGTAACTCGGCAGCTTAACAAGCGATATTTGTGGATCGATTCCCTGTGCATCATCCAAGACGACCCCAGTGATTGGGAACGGGAAGCAAAGAAGATGGAAACGGTATATACCATGGCGTATTGTACGTTGGCCGCTAGCTCGGCGCAGGACTCAACTGTTGGGTTTCTCGAACCACGACCTTCCCGCAGGTATTTCGCAATCAACCGTACCGGGGAAATGCCATATTATGTTTGTGAACCGATCGACAACTTCAATCGCGATGTGGAGAGCAGCGCTCTTAATTCAAGAGGCTGGGTTTTCCAGGAACGGTGCCTGTCGAAACGGACCATTCACTTCACCAACACGCAAACGTATTGGGAGTGTGGTATTGGCGTACACTGCGAAACTCTCACCCTTATGTACAAGTGAGCAATATATTCACATTAACGAGGCCCGGGCATTACGTTAAGAGGCTAACATAATCTAGCATTAACTCTTACAGGCTCGGAGATCCAGCGTTTCCAAGTACTATAGGATATGGTGTTCACGCCTCAGAATGGGACTTTGTTAAGCTCCTTATTCAGAAGTATACACAGCTCAATCTCACAAAACCCGAAGACCGAGCCCTAGCCTTTTTAGGCATAGAGCAAAGATTCGAAAAAGAGCTTTGCACTGATATAAAGCATGGTTTAGCTGAAAAGTTTCTCCATAGAGGCCTCCTCTGGCAGCGTGCCGGGAACTCGCCTCTCAAGCGTATCAAGTATCCGAATGACCGAAATATTCCATCTTGGTCATGGATGGCTTGGAACGGGGAAATAACCTTTTTAGGCATTTACCGTCAAGCAGTGTTTTGGAACGAGTCGCTCTTATTTCCAAGCAAGGGTAAGCTATATGTGCGGCTTCGGATGTTCCGAAGCAGTATCGAGGAACGCAGGAAGTGGACGTCTGCTGAGTCACTAGATGGGAGTGATAATACCAAACGAAATTGGATACGGTTGGACAGAGTGGATGATGACCTCTTATCAGCGAGGTGTGCCATACTAGGCATAGAGAAAAACCAAGGGGACAGTCTCATACCCCTCGATCATTGTTATGTGTTGATTGTGCAACCAGCGGCTAGCCAGGATGAGAATCATAGTCGCTACTACGAAAGGATTGGGGTTGGATTTATCCATAAGAAGGAACTTTCTATTGACGAGAATGTAATTACTGGGTGGCTTATCTAATACTACTTCAGCGACCAATACGATCACATGCTACACAACCCTTACGCCAATGTACTTCGTTCGTCACAACGTGTATTGGGCCCTCGAAGTCTGCCTTCACCTCATTCCCCTAAGCCTCGTTAGTGTCCTACACTATAGAGTAATCGAGTCTCATGGAGTCCTAGACCACAAAGATAATTTTAGAACTGGTTTAGACAAAGCATACAACTATAGTTTAACATCCTTATCCTATGAATATCACCGTGGGTTCGAGATCAAGATTAGAAGCATGCGCCTTGCTATTCGGCTGAACAAGATATATGCCCTCTCGCAGACACCGCCGCGCGGCTACTTGGCTCGTGGGATGAGTACGGTGCCTTCTTTCGCGACAAATTTGCCTGGCTGGCCAGTGATGCAGGTCGCACTCACGACCGTGTCCCTCGCCCGCAACGACACGTTCCAGTCCGTGTCGTATGGCTTCCCCCTCTTTGCTATCCTGGGCCCCCTCGTGGCCGCCTCATTCTCGTGTTTGCATTCCGCTGTGTATTTATCTATCGCTGGATTAATGCCGTTGCCCACGGGAAGAGACGTCTTCGCAGAGGAGCGCCGTAGGAGGCTGCAGTTTGTGCTGTCGCCAGACGCGATCCATAGGTTCGTTTTGTGCCTACGCGGTGCCACCCTCTGTTCTCGAAGGCACTCCTAGGACGAGGCCAAGCGTAAGTTGGAGACCTTGGCCTGCCATGCGCATAATTGCCGAGACTGTACCGACACATCAGCCAGGAGTAGTGTTCCCTGTAGCGATGCTGCTCGTTAGATACTGAACTCTGGATTCGATTTCTACAGCTCCGTGATGTCGTAGAGTGAAGACATCCGCTGTTCCCAGTTTGCTAGGTCGGCTTGGAAATTGTTGCTAGCAGTGTTGACTGCCGCTGAAAGTCCATTGAAGACCTTCTTTCTGATACTTGACGGAACATCGGGTATTGGAGTAGAAGAAAGGGTGTTTGTAGCCATGCTCCGCCTTGCAGAACTGTCAGTGAGTGATTGATTAGAGATTGCACTATCGAATGGGAACTTACCTCTCTGTGCAGCGTCGAGTTATCCTATCCTCAGTTACTTATCTGCTTGAGTTTGGTCTACGGGATGAAATCGCACGAGCTAAAACTAAGTTACCTCCAGTCTAATTAAAACCTAAGAGAGAATAGACTATAATTAAGTAAAAAAGGCTCTAGTAATTATAAAGACTTAAAGAGAAAGTAGAGAAAATATTATAAGAGAGATATACTATATAATATTAACCCAGTATAATAGTAAGCCTCTAATTAACTATAGAGAACCTTTTTACTTTAGAGAAAATATATCTACTTTAACTAAATAATTAGATAACTTAGACTACTTAAGCTATATTAATACTATTCTTATCTATATTAGACTAGTCTTAAGAAAACTATATATAAAGAACTCTTTAAGAGTAATATATATAATATAAATAGATTTAAATTAGTTTTTATAATTATTTAGATATTATAATACTTAAAACCTATCTTATATTTAGCTCCTCTAAAGTTATTAATATATACTAATATTTATATATATATAGTATACTAGTAATAGAAATATATAGATAATATAGAATAGGTAACCCCTATTTTTATTATTTATAATATCTAACTTTAAAATTAAAAATTAGCTTAAACTATACTTTATTCTAATATTCCTAGAATATTACTAAGGACTTAAGCTAGTATAAGTAATATACTTAATATATTATAAAGAAGATCCCTAGTTTGAATAATAGGATAATAGTATTAATATATATATTACTATTATATAATAATCTAGTTCTTTAGCTGCTCTAGCTTTAGGTTTTTATTCAGACTAAGTTTATCTAGAAGCTGATTTATAATCAGAAGGAGTATATAAAACTTATTACTATCCTTTCTAGGCTGTTTTATATAATAGTAAATATCTTTAAAGTTATCTTTATAGAGATCTATAACCTAATATCAGTTTATAAAATTCTATAGCTCTACTAAATTTAAAACATAATAAAATAAATAATAATTTCTTTATATATATCTGTAATTCTTTATATCGAGTATAGCCGGATATACTAGTTATAGGGCTTGCGTTCTTGATGTCGATAGCGTCGCTTAGGTAGTTGATTTTCAACATCCGGGCAAAGAAGGCGTTTCATTGTACATCTAAGCCGAGATTGATGAAAGGGAAGCATGGCAGTATATGATTCCGGAAAAAGTCCAGACATTTCTGGGCATCACCTGATGACAAATCGAACATGTTCGTAGGGTGATGCAAGGAAGGAAACGGATTTGGAGACGGCGCCGCCGTTGGAAATGGTGGCCGGCTCGGAAACGGTCCGGGCCGGAACGCTTCGATGATGCTCGAGCTGCTGCTGGTAGAGTTCTCTGGTGTTGCATCGGCATCGGTCCTACGAGCAAATGAGGATTCGCTCTGCTCGTTGGTAATTCGAAGTGCTCCAGCACCATTCAGTCCCACGACTGTCTGCATTGCTGATAGAAAGGATTCCATCTTGTTCTCTAGGCGAGTGATGCGTGGATCGGATGCCTCGGCTGTCATTGCACTTTCATTTCGCATGCGTACTGAGATGGAGGGCTGGCATTCTTTCTTGAGGCGGGAACATCTGCTAGAGAGTTAGTCGCTTGTATCTCAACGCATATGGGGTCCAAGCATTTGATGCGTGCCTTTTACAGCCGTTGCCACTGGGGTCGGGTACACAGCGGCATTTGGCCTTGTAACACTGCTTACAAGCCCGGCCGTACGTGCTACTCTTTGAGGCTTTACCCATAGCGTTTTCTTGTTGGATACGTAGTAGAGTGGTTAATGTCCCGACCATTCTTTGGAATCGGGCGAAGCAGGCGTCAAATCCTGTGCTCGAAAGTCCGCCGGAATTCAAGCTCCGCAAGCCACCAACGGACTTGGTTCGCCGGAATCCGTTCAATACCGGCTTAAGAACTTTCTCAAGTAGAGTTGAAGAAAATCTGTAGACGGCGTATAAAGAACCTTTCCAATACGTCTAATGTTTGATTTTTATTCCCTACATGTTAACTGATATGATCAAGTAAGCCAATATGACTGAGAAGAAGACAGTGTTGATAACCGGCTGCACGGATGGAGGACTCGGGGCCGCAATGGCCAGGGCTTATGAAGCGAGAGGATTTAGGGTTTTTGCAACCCTTCGGTCTTTATCCAAAGCCGGAACACTTGGAGAAATGGAGGGGGTTGAGCTTCTTGAACTGGACGTCACATCGGACGAGTCTATCCATCAATGCACCAAAGCCGTTGAGAAGCTAACAGGCGGATCTCTCGACATCCTTGTCAACAACGCTGCCGCCAACAACTACGTTATACCGCTATTGGACTCATCAATCGAGCAGGCCAAGAAAGTGTACGAGGCCAATGTTTGGGCTCCGCTTGCCATGGTCAAGGCATTTGCTCCCATGATAATTTGCACCAAAGGAACTATTTGCAACATCAGCTCTGTCTCTTGTGAACTGGTTTTCGGTTGGTCAGGTAAGCTTATTCGTCCAAATTTACAGAAATGTAAAGAGTTTAGTGCTTACTCTGACGGCAGGGATATACAATAGCTCCAAGAGCGCCTTGACAATGTTGTCCGAGACACTGCGTATCGAGCTTGCCCCTCTCGGCGTCAAAGTTGTCACAGCCATACTCGGCGGAATGAGTACGAATGCCTTTTCCAATGTTCCTGACTTAGAATTGCCAGAGACGTCGTACTATGGCAAGATTGCATCCATCATAGATTATCACCACAAGGGATTGGCATTCACTAGCAAACAGAATGTTGATGTGGCAGCGAAGAATATCGTCAACGATGTTCTCAACGGTCGTGTTTTCATTCGTCGAGGGGACGCATCTACTATCAGCTGGCTATGTACAACATTTATTCCTTCAGTCACGCTGACCAACATGATCAACAAGGACAAGGGCTTTGATAAACTGGAGAGATCATAGGTAATTGAGCCAAGCAAAGCGGTTGATTCCTGGCCAATATAGTTATGTGACGAGTGTGGTTGCGTGGACTTACCATATGATGACTTTTATATAATACACTTCCTATAGATATAAAAGGTTTACATTCTCCTGTGATTTAGCTAGAAGGACAACTATTTGAAGAACTTCGACAATATCCCAGCTATATCCTCTATCTCGCCTACCCATCTCCTATCCAGCCTCAACCATATAGATAAGTGCCGTCTGATAGATAAAAAGGTTTATCCATATGACAGTCGTTGTCCGCTGTACAATCGTTGGGTCAGTATCTCACTTATCACATATCTGAACAATAGGTTAAATAGTATAACGTATGAAAGGCAGTGGCATGATGGCCAAAGGTCTTGTCCTTGACCGACTGTCGAAGATCTTCGCTAAGTCTAGGGTTAACTATGGTCATTGGTGACCCGGCCGACTCGTTTGGTTGAGGACGGAGAGCTAGCTTGCCGGCCTCGATGAGGGCCTGGAGGTCACGTTTTCCTGACTCGCCGACGAAAAGTTGAAGTCAATCAGCCGGCGTATTGCGTGAGTTCGTAGAGCATAAGGCGACACTCCTTTTTCCATCACTACCAAGCCCGGGCATCTGCGCCAAGGCCCATGAAAACGAGGCGAGGGAGACAGCTGGGTGAGAGAGTCCAGGGTAGTTCTACTAAACTAAATATAATATAGAGTATAGGCTTAAACTGAGCTATTAAGTCTATATATATCTATAAGCTTTATAAGGTATTTAGAATTAATAGGCTATAGTATTATAAGCCTAGGAACTATCTTTTATATCTTTATAATACTAATAATATATATTATATATAATATAAAGACTTCTCTAAGGAGGGTTAGAGTAAGAGGTAGAATAATAAAATAGATCTATTATACTGGGCTAAAGTAAATAGTAGTTTAATTAAGATTATAACTAGCTAGTACTATATTATAATACTCAGGGAGTTTATATATAATTCCAGTAGCTAGATAGATAAGCTATAGTAAACCTATAAGCTCTATAACTAAGATATATTTTTCTTCTACTTCTAAAACTAAAATTAAGTTATACTAATTACTATAAGAATAGAGCCTATAGGAAAGTAAGAGATTAGGAAATAGAATTATAAAGCTAATTATTAGTTATTATAGATTAACTATTATAGGATCTTACTATATAAATATAGCTGAACTAAACTAATCTTATAATATCTAATAATTATAAATAGATATAGATATAGCTTATCTTAATTATATCTAAGATAGGGGATAATAATACTATTACTAATTCTAATAACTATAATAATAGTAATAATAGTAGTAATCTATCTATTATAGATTATAAGTTTACTAAGTTCTTATAGCTAGAGAGTAAGTAATACTTTCTAAAACAGTAGCTTATAATACTCTAGTTCTATAAGTAGTAGCAGAATATAGCTATATAATAGTACTAGTTATTTTATTCTATATAGAAGGCCTGCTATCTATAGTAGTTTCCTCTACTAGAAATTATAATCTATCTATATTATAGCTATAGATATCTAAATACCCTAAAGATATATATCTTTTTCTACCAGATATAAATTTATCTACTTTCAGGGTATAGAAAGTATATATCTTTTTCTACTAGATATAAATTTAACTATATTTCCTCTAGATATCTAAGTTTTAATTACTAGATTTTCTACTACTTTACTCTAGGTATTCTAGTTTAGGCCTTAATTTTTCTACTATAAATACTTAGAATTAGAACCTTATTAACTCCTATTATTATTAATAGTTACTTTAATAGTTATTATTTTCTACTTCTCTATAGATATAGAAGTATTATTCCCCTATATAGAGTTTTATATAGGGCTTTATAGTAGTATATCTTATTATTTTTTAATCAGAGGTATTTATTTAGTTACTCTATTAGAATCTTAATCTAACTATCTTAATCTAAAAGTACTATTAATTCTTATTACTATCTTATTATAAAGAGAAATAGAACCTATTCTATTAAAAATATAGTAGTAGTTAAATTAGTAGTAATAAATAAATATTAATTACTCCTAGATATCTAGTAATAATCTAAGAAGTCTCTATATCTATTTAGATAAAATCTAGTTTTATTAATAATATATATATATTAGGAAGATAATAATATAATATAGTTATATAAGATAAGATAGTAATTAGTATCTGAAATTATATAAAAGTATCTTAAGTAGATTATAATATAGTATTCTGAGTAGATAATATATTATAGCTATAGAATAACTTTATCTATATTAATATAGAACTAAGTTACTACTAAGGATATATACTTTATAATTAATAGATAGTTAATATTATAAATAAAGACCTCTATTAAACTATATAAAGTTATATATAAAGTATAGATCTACTAGAAGACTATAACTAATAAGTATAAACCTATTATTTAAATAGTATAATAACTAAATAATAGATAAGTAATAATCTTATTATATATATATATTTATTTTATTAGCTAGAATACTTCTTTAGATAGTTATTAATATAATTATCTATATATTTATTATTACTAGTTTTATAATATTTATATATTAATAATAATTTATATTATATAGCTTAAATTAATCTAATTATACTACTTAGAATAATACTCTAATTAGTTTAATTTTAATTTATTTTAAACTCTATTTAATATAAATTATCTAATTATTATATATTAATAACTCTTATTTAGCTAATTATCTTATTTTAATTATTATATAATATTAAAAAATAAAATAGTTTTTATTAAACTACTAAATAATATTCTATAAGCTTTAATAGTTTAAGAAATTATATAATAGCTTATAATTTAAATTAAATAATTTAAGAAAAAGAAAATAAAAAATAAAGAAAAGATAATATAATTAATCTCTTTAAAATCTTTCTTAAGTAATACTAATAAACTAGAAGAATTTAAAATCTAATTTTAAATATATTTTAAATTCTTTCTAATTAAATTAATAATAAATAAAAATAAAGTTAGATTTATAGAAATATATCTTAATAGTATTATAAAATAATAATTCTAAATTTATTTTAGAAATTAATATAATAATAAAATTATATTAAGTTTATAAAACTAGAAGATTATTAATATTCTTACTAATTATAAGAACTTCTAGATTATATTTATTATAATATTTAGATAAATAGATAAAGAATAATAAGCTATTAAGAATTTTAAGAATTTATAATAAATAGAATTAGTATTAGAATATATTACTAAGTTTAAAAAAATCTTAATTTAATTAGATTAAAATAATAGCTTTTTTAAAGCTATATTCTATAATAAATTTAAAAAAAAAATTAAAAATTAATTTTTTAAAATAAATAAATCTAAAGATCTATCTAGATATATAGTAAATACTATATAGATTAATAACTATTTATATATAAAATAATAATAAAAAGAAAATAAATATATTAATTAGAATTATATTAAAAATAAACTTAATTAAAAAGTATAATAAACTCTATTACTATCTATAGAATTTAAAATATATATAGAATCTATAGAGCTAGAAGTTATAAAGAAATATAAATATTATAATTATAATAAGATTAGATATATTTTATTTTAATATTTAAAATCTAAAAAATAGAAAAATTAGAAATTTATTAAAAAAAATAAAAAATAGTTAGAAATAATTAGAAAAATTAAAATTAAAATACTTAGAATAGTTAAAAAAATTATTTAGAAAGAAAACTATATAGTTATTATAGTTCTTATATTTTCTAGAAAATCTATATTAAATTTCTATAAAATATTAAAAATTAGTAATAAAAAAAATAAATAAATAATATTAAAAGAGAATTAATAATATATTATATATATCTTTTAGAAATTTAAATAGAAATATAAAAATAAAAAAGATATTATAAATATTAAATCTCTTATTAAATATAAATATATATTCTATTATATTAATAAACTTATTAAATATATTTTTAAGAAATAGAATTAATATATATTTATTAAAATTAAGATTAAAATTAAATATAATAAACTCTATATTTATTATTAATAGAAAATATAAATATAAAATCTTAAAAAGATATATAGAATAATATTATATAGAAAAAATACTATAAATACTATTTAATACTCTAGTAATAGATATAAAAACTTAATATATATAAATACTAATAAGAAATATAATTATAAATTAGAATTCTAAATAATATATTATAATATCTAGTATATTATATATTAATAAGAAAAAATATTAAATAACTTTTTTTTATTTTTTAATAGAAGAATATCTAGAAAGTATAATATAGTTTAAATATAATAATTTATCTATTAATACTATAGAATAAAACCCTATATTATTTTTAAAAAAAACTTAAAAAAATATTCTAAAGAGTAAATAAATAAAAAACTTTTAATAAAAATATATTAAGAATAAAAATATAAGATTTATAAAAATAATAAAATTAGATTATAATATAACTATTAGTAAGTAAAAGATTAAACTATATATAATTATAATAATTATATTAAATTATATTATAATTAGAACTATAGAAATTATTAAGAAATTAAATAAGAAATATTAGTATTAGTATAGAATAATAATAATAATATAAATATTATTTATTAAGATTTACCCTATAGACTATAGAGTAAATTAGATTACCCTATATTAGTTAATTAAATAATCTCAGATTAATATAGGGTAAAGAGAAATAAAATAACTAACTTAGAGCTTTCTAAAGCTAGAAGCCTACTAAAGCTACTAGCTTAACCTACTATAGCTATTTATTAGAATATTATATTAGTAGTTATAACTATTATAATAGCTACTATAGTAACTATATTAGTAATCTTATATTATACTATAATAGCTATATTAGTAGTTCTTATATCTATTATAGTAGTTATATTAGTAGTACTTATATTTACTATAGTACTTATATTAGTAGATCTTATATTTACTATATAAAAATCTTAATACTTAGTTAGTAAATCTTATAACTATTATAATAGCTATATTAGTAGACTTTATATTTATTATAATACTTATATTAGTAAATCTTATATTTACTATATAAAAATCTTATAGTAGTTATAAGCTTATATTATAGAAAGTAATATATTATCTTTAGAGCTCTTAGAGCTTTAAAATACTTATAAGTATAGAGCTTTCTCCTTACTAGATAGAGATTCTTTAAATTACTAATTTACTCTTTTATTTACCCTATAGTCTATCTTCTTAATTACCCTATAGCTAATAAAATCTCTCTTTTTTACTAAGTAAACTACTTCTTCTATTATATCTTTTAAAATAATCCCTTTAGTATTTCTTAGCTTACTCTATAGATTATATTTATTCTAGATCTAGTTTATCTTATAGCTAGTTTACTTTATACTAAAGATTTTAATCTTTTAAAAGATTATAAATTTAGATTTTATTTACTTTAGTAAGAAAAAGCTTTATCTTTAGATTTAAAAACTCTTATCTTATATTAGAAAAATCTTCTAATTTACTCTATATCTTAATCTAGATTTTAATAGCTTTCTTTACTAAAGAAGATTTAAAATAGCTAATAAAGATAACTATATAGAGAGATTAGCTTCTAAAGATATTAAAACCTATCTTTCTTTAGTAATTATTCTAATAGCTAGTATTACTATTATAACTAGCTAATTAAACTCTTTTAATATTACTAGTATTATTTCTATAGTAGAGAATACTATTACTATTTAGAACTTATAGAATTAACTAGTAAACTTTAATACTATTAGTACTATTTCTTTAGATCTTATAATAGATAATACTATTATTACTTAAAGCCTTTAGAATTTAAATATTATTAAAACTATTATTACTATATAGTAAACTCTTTAGTAGTTAATAGCTATTATAAATCTACTATAGTTATAGTAAATCCCTAGTACTATTAATACTAGTTAATTAGCTTCTAATACTATTAGTACTACTTAATAGCTTATTTTATAGAGCTCTTAAAGTTCTAATCTTTTAACTAGAGTTTTTAAAGATTTTATTATTAAGAATTTTAATAAAAAGATTTATAAGTTCTCTAAAGTTTTTAAATTATAGAAGCTTTATAATTTTAATTAGTAGAAATAAACTTTAGAGATCTAATTTAAAACTCTTAGATTATTACTATTTATAGTAAACCCTACTATAGTTTAATAATTATTAAATCTAGATTAAATTATTTTATTTATATTACTAAAAGATAGCTATATAGAGAATCTATAAGCTATTATAATTTAGTAGATCTTCTCTATAGAGATCTATAAATTACTAGTTAAATAGTTCTCTTATAGTATTAAAATTTAGTATAATTATCTATATATCTAATTTTATAGATTTTATTATAAGAACTTTAAAGATTTATTAGAAGTCTTTAATAGTATATTTAATAACTTTCTAGCTAAACTATTACTAGCTAAGATTATTATAATCTCTATAGATTAGATAAATTAGTATCTAAAAGCTCTAAAGAGATCTTCCTATAGTAGGCTAAATACTAATAGAATAATCTTAGGATTATTAAAACCTCTAGAAGCTCTTTAGAGCCTCTAAACCTATAGTTTCTTATAATAGACCTTCTAGAGGAATAGTATAATAAAAGCTCTTTAATAGCTAAAGCTATAAATTATAAAGCTAGATATACTAAAAAGTCTATTAAAAAGAAATCTTTAAACTTTAAAAAGTTCTCTAAGGAAAAGATTTAATAAAAAGAGTTTAAACTTAAAACCTCTAAAGAAAAGTTAGCTAAATTTATTAGTTTTACTCTAAACTATAGTCTAAAAGATCTTTAAAGCCTACTAGAAGATAGTAATAAAAAGAGCTTCTAGCTAGTCTTTTAGATCTATTAGCTCTCTAAATCTATTAAAATTATAATAATTTCTATTACTATTAGCTTTAGTAGTTAGAGATATAGTTTACTAAATATCCTTCTATATAATATAGGCTCTATAGTATACTTAGTAAATAATAGAGCTTATTATAGGAATTATAAAGCTCTAAAGTACTCTAAAATAAGCTATATTCTAATAGCTATTAGTAAGATTTATTCTATAGATATTAGAACTACTATATTTTAAGTTCTAATCTCTTAGAATTTTTTAATCTATAGAGATTTAGAATTAAAAAAAGCTCTTTTTCTATCTACTTTAAAAACTAATATAGTTAGTAGGATAAAATACTATAGTTTAGAGAGTATTCTTCTAAGATAATAGCTATTTATAGATAATAGAATCTATTATAGTCTATTAAACTTTAAAAAATATAGCTTCTATCTATAGTTAAAAGAGTAAAAAACCTCTAAGTTTATAATATCTAAGAAGCCCTTTACTTATATAAGCTATAACTACCCTATAAAGATTTAAATTCTCTCTAAAGCTCTAGACTTTATAGAGTCTAGTAAACTTACTAAGCTTACTAAATAGCCTACTAAGAAACTTACTAAGCCTACTAAATAGTATATTTTAATAAAGGTTTAAATTCCCTCTAAAGCCTTTAGTTAGACCCCTAAGGCCCTAGACTTTATAGGGTCTAATAAGCTTACTAAGCCTACTAAATAGCCTACTAAGAAACTTACTAAGCCTACTAAATAGTATACTTTAATAGAGGTTTAAATTCCCTCTAAGATCTCTAGTTAAACCTCTAAGGCCCTAGACTTTATAGGGTCTAGTAAGCTTACTAAACTTACTAAATAGTCTACTAAGATATCTACTAAGATCCTAGTATAGAAGTCTTTAGAAAGAGATTATTCTAATTTTAATACTAAAGAAACTCTAATATAAGGAACTATTAGTACTATTAAGCCCCTATTATAAATATCTAAAATCTATAAAGATCTACTATAATTAGTAGGTATTTAGTATATATAGCTAGAGTATTTAGAGTTTTAATTACTAAAGAAAACTATTAAAATTATAGAAGATCTTTCTAATTTTAATTCTATAAAAGAGAAAGATTTTCTCTATTTAGTCTATATTAGTATTAAAAGCTATAGACTTCTAGTATATATAGCTATTCCTAATCTATCTAAAGCTCTAGATTCTATAGAAGGGAATATCTTCTATCTTAAGTTTATACTATATAATAAAAAGCTTATAAAGCTTATTTTAATAGATTAAAAAACCTATTATAGATAGATTATTCTTCTTTCTAATAAGAAAGAATCTATTATAGTAACTATTATAAAAAGCTTCTATTAAAGCTTTTATAATTATTATAACTACTATTTTACTAAATTTTACTATAATAGTAGGGAAATTATAAGGAATTTAGTAGATTAGCTAGCTATTAAAGATACTATTTTTAATACCTTAAGCTCTTATATTTACTAGTAAAATAAACTAGCTAAGTACTTTATAAGAGTACTAATAAATAGACTTAGAGTTATTTTATAGTAATCTAGACTTCTATTATATCTCTAGTATTATATTCTTCTAGAGGTTCTTTAGTTAGTTAATTATATTATTATTAATAACTATAATTTACTCTCTTAGTAGCTATTTCTTTAAGAATTAGAATTTAAAACTCCTTTTAGATCTAATTTCTAAATCTATAGAGCTATTAGAGCTTACTATAAGATCTTTATTTATCTTAAATAGTAGACTAAAAGCTATAAATTAGTCTCTAGAATAATCTTAGAGTAGATTTTAATACTCTTAAGCTTTAAAATCTATTAGATTTATATCTCTAAGAAGAGACTAGTTATTAAAATCTCTTATCTAAGGATTTTAAAAGATATAAGCTCTATAAAATAGAGCTTATAACTATAAAACCTTCTTCTCTTATACTCTTTAGAAAGAGAAATAGAGAAAATAGAATATATAAAAGAGATTTAAGAGCTATTATAATAACTACTATAAGAATACTCTAACCTACTAGCTATAGTACTTAAACTACTAGTTATAGAGCTTTAAGAGCTTAAAATACTACTAGCTATAATATCTACTTTAGAACTCTAAGAATCTAAAGCCCCTAAGATTATAAAGCCTTTAGAGTCTAAAGCTCTACTAGCTATAATATATTAATCTAGTAAGCTTAAGCTTAATTTAAAGTCTATAGATAATCTAATAGATCTATCTAACTAGATATAAGCTACTATTATAATATACTAAATAAGTATTATAATATATACTAAAGCTAGACTCTTACTAGAGCTTAATAACTAAAAAGAGATATTAAAGCTACTATTAAAAGAGAAAGAGCTTTAGCTAAAAACTATCTTTAGTAAACTTAAGTAGCTAATATATATTAGAACCTTCTTCTTTATAGTATTAAAAGATCTATCTAAGAGCTATAGAGCTCTAAGCTATAGATATATACTAAAGCTAAAGCTTAATCCCTATAATAAACTACTAAAATATAAAGCTAGGTTTATTATTAAAGAGTTCTTATAGATAGAAAGTTTAGATTATAATAAGACTTTTACTTCTATAGTTATTTCTCTAATCTAGAGACTACTATTAGCTCTAATAGCTATATATAACTATAATATTAAGTAAATTAACTTTATAGATATTTTTTTAAATAATAAACTTACTAAAAGGCTCTATATAAAGCTCTCTAAAGATTTAAAGAAACTACTAAAGAAAAGCTCTAAATTACTTACTATAGCTAAATCTTAGAGTTATAATCCTTCTAAAGATCAGATTATCTTACTACTAAAAGCTCTATATAGTCTAAAGTAGTTCTCTAGAGAATAATAAGAGGCTCTAAAAGCCCTATTAAAATCTCTAAACTTTAGCTCTCTAATCTTAGATCTAGTAATATTCTATAATACTAAAAAGATTACTTTTATAGTAATCTATATAGATAACTATCTTATAATAAACTCTGAAATTAGCTATATTAATAAGCTAAAGAAGAAAATTTATAGGATTTACTCTATAGAAAATAAGAAACTAATAGCTTTTTTCTTAGAGGTTTAAATTTACTAAGATAGGCCTAAGAAAGCTCTATATCTCTCTTAGTCTTAGTATATTAAATAAGTACTATAAGCTTTTAAGATTACTAAAGAAAAGCCTCTATTAGTATCCTTATAGTTTAATTTTATAAGACTTATAGTAGAAGCTATAGAAGCTATAGATCTCTATAATTCCCTAGAATATAGACTATTTCAGTAGATTATAGGGATTTTAATATACCTAATACTTTAAACCAGATCTAATATAGTTTTTTTAGTTTAGTAATTAGCTTAGACTATATATCAGCCCTATAAAATCTATTTAAAAGCTATTAAAAAGCTACTTTAGTATCTAAAGGGTATTAAAAATCTTATTATAATCTACTTACTAAATAAGTCTCTAGAAAACTATTATAATAGTAATTTTATAGAGAATAAAACTACTAGTAAATCTATCTATAAGTATTTTTTTAAACTAGCTAGAAGCTTTATTAGTTAGAAAGCTAAAAAAGTAACTACTATAGCTCTATCTACTATAGAGACTAAAGTAGATAATCTTATAGAGGCTCTTAAAGAGCTATAGTAACTAAAAGAGCTCTATAAGAAACTAAATTAATCTTTAAAAACCCCTATAACTATCTACTATAATAACTAGAGCTATATAGTTATAAGTAATAATCCTATTCTATATACTAGAACTAAGTATATACTATTAAAATTCTACTATAATAGAGTTTAAATTATAGAGGGTTTAATAAGTTTTAGCTATTTAAAAACTAAAGCTATATCTACTAATAAGCTAACTAAGCTATTAACTATATCTCTTTAGTAGATCTTTAGAAACTTACTAGATCTAAAGAAGTACTATAAGAATCTAACTTAGTTATTTCCTTTAGAAGAAATATTAAGATTTACCCTATAAACTATAGAATAAATTAGATTATTTTATATTAATTAATTAAATAATCTTAGATTAGTATAGAGTAAGAAGAAATAAAATAACTAACTTAGAGCTTTCTAAAGCTAGAAGCTTATTAAAGCTACTAGCTTAACCTACTATAGCTATCTATTAGAGTAATTATATTAATAATTATAACTACTATAATAGCTACTATAGTAACTATATTAGTAATCTTATATTATACTATAGTAGCTATATTAATAGTCTTTATATCTATTATAATAGCTATATTAGTAGTTCTTATATCTATTATAATACTTATATTAATAAACCTTATATCTACTATATAAAAACCTTAGTATTTAGTTAGTAAACCTTATAACTATTATAATAACTATATTAGTAGACTTTATATCTACTATAGTACTTATATTAGTAGACTTTATATCTACTATATAAAAACCTTATAATAGTTATAAACCTATATTATAGAAGGTAATATATTATCTTTAGAGCTCTTAGAGCTTTAAAATATCTATAAATATAAAGCTTCCTTCCTACTAGATAGAGATTCTTTAAACTACTAATTTACTCTTTTATCTACTCTATAATCTATCTTCTTAGCTATCCTATAGCTAATAAAGTCTCTTTTTCTTACTAAGTAGACTACTTCTTCTATTATATCTTTTAAAATAATCCCTTTAGTATTTCTTAGCTTACTCTATAGGCTATACCTACTCTAGACCTAGCTTACCCTATAGCTAGTCTACTCTATACTAAAGGCTTTAATCTTTTAAAAATTATAAGATCCTAATAATCTACTAGTAATTAGTTAGAAAAAGTAGAGTATACTATATAACTTTAATATATAATAATATAATTTATAATAAGTTTTCTTTAAGAGAAAATAATAAAATAGCTATTTTTTTAGTATTTTATACTTTAGTAATTTTAGAAATTAAAAATCCTTAAATAATTAGAATTACTTTTATAAAGCTATATAACCCTAGCAGAGCTTTTATAGATATTGTTGAAATTACAAGGGGTTTACAGGGCATTTGCTCTTATAAGCCTCTATAACACAGCAGGGAAGTTCGCTATAACTCACAGTTCTCAACTACTAACTCTGCTATAACTCAATGAGTTTTAGTACTAGAGGGACTAAATATAGTGCAAAATATAGTGCAAAAGAATCTTATTTTTATAAGAGAGATCAGAAAATTCTATCTAATTTCTTTTATAGGTCTACCAACTAAAAACTACTCTAAAACCCACTATAGCAGCTTCCCGGGCTACTTTTGATTTTCTATAAAATTCATTACTATAGAAAATCTAAAAAATTAACTTATAACTACTAAAACCTTCGACCGATATATATAGCTTTTTTAAGACCTACTTTTATCTGAAAGAGGCTCTTAAGCTGATCAGTTGAGTATAGATATTAGATATCTTATCTTTAAAGCTGAAGGAATTATCTAAGATCTAAGACTTAGTCTAGGGTAGGCTGGCTATAGGGTAACCTGGGTATAGGTTAGGTTGTCTGAGAATATCCTAGGATTTTTCCCGGATTTATTAGACCCTTATCTTGGGCTTGATAAGCCTGATAACCTAATAATAGCTCTGCTGGTGGCCCGGACCCCTGAGGGTTCCTAGGACCCGCTAAGTCGTAGCGGTCATAGCGGCCTGTAGCCACTGACCCACAGTGGCTGCAACCGCTATTGGCTAGTGATAACAGGGGGTTATTAGCGGTTGTGGCCAGTGGCTGCAATCGCTAGAAGCTAGTGGTTACGATCGCTAGCAGCTAGTGGCTGCGATCGCTAACAGCTAGTGGCTGCGATCGCTAGCAGCGATCTCTAACAGCCAGATTGATCGCTAATAGCCAGTGGCTACGATCGCTAGCAGTTAGTGGTCATGACCGCTATCACGCTCATGACCCCACTAACTTATAGTGGCTATAGTCTCTTAAAATCAATATATATATAGGTAGTAATTATTTATATAGAGATAGTATTTACTTAAGAGGTTCTTACTATATTTATACTATTTTACTTTATTTATTAATCTTTACTATAAACTAGCTAAACTACTTATTAAAAGTATTTATTAGAAACTATTAATAGTTATTATTAATCTCTTCCTATTAAGTTTACTAGTATTATTTAGTAGGTTTTATTAATATAGAGATTAGGAGATTATTACTCTAGATAACTTTACTATCTATTTACTTAATAAATAAGTCTAGTTTCTAGATATACTTAGTAATATATTAAGAGTTAAGTTCTAGATTAATAGGGAGATTAGTAGAGCTTTAGATTAGCTTCTAGCTTAGTAAATATATATTCTTAGTATATAGCTTAATATTTAGATTAGTAGATAATACTATTATAGGTAAAGTTAGAATATAGATAAAGATTAAGAATTAGAGAATCTCTTTATCTCTTTACTTTATATTTACTTTATTCTAAAAGACTTAGTATAACTCCTCTATCTATTCTAAAGTTAGCTTTTTTAGATACTCTCTCTTCTTAGATATTTAAAATATAATAAGATAAATATAGCTTCTTTATAATCTATTATATAAAAAGGTTTTTTTTTATATTATAGTATAGAGAGTAAAGCTATATATAAATATCTAGATAAATATCTAGATTTATCTACTAAATACTATATTTAATTAGGAGTACTTATTCTATATTATCTAATTAGAAATATTCTTAAATAGCTAATCTTATTATTATCTAAGTATAATATATAGTAAATCTACTAATAAATATAATATATAGTAAAATCTACTAATAAGTATAATATATAATCCTATTATAAAATATTTTTAAAGTAGAGATAAAATATCTGGATTTTATAAATTATACTAATTAGAGATTACTAATTAATAGCTTAATTAAAAGAAAAGAGCTATTTTTTATAGCCTAGGGAGAACTATATACTTTTTCTTTTTTTTATTTAATTAAAACTCTATCTTATTACTACTAAATAAATTAACTATTTAATTATAAAGTCTTAGTCTGATTAATTAATACTAGCTATAGTCTTAAGAAGTAATATAATAAGTATTTAAAATACTATCTTTATAAAAGATCTCTCTCTTTTTAATCTATTTAATTATTTAGAATAAGAAAGATCTTTATAAGATAAATTATAATATAGATAATAGATCTATTAACTAGTATAATTACTACTATATATATACTATATAATCTTATATTATATAATTATATATAAAGATACTTATTATATATTAGTAGATTACTATAAGTATAGTATATATAAAGATTAGTATAAGTTTATTTAGAATAGCTTATATTTATTATATATAAAGAAATTACTATAGCTATAGTTTTTTTATACTTTATTACTAGGTACCTACTTAGTTTATCTAAGTATATATCTAATTCTATTTCTATTTATATATTAGATATCTTTCTATTTTCCTATCTAGATATTTTTTACTTAAGTACTTATTCTATAGCTCTACTATTAGGCTTAATTAAGAAATAATTTACTAGAGACTATTTATAAAATCCTTATTCTTCTTATTAATTATAATTTTATTTATTACTTTTAAACTATAATTAACTTTTCTAGAAGTAATAGCTATTACTCTTTTTACCTACTATATCTTCTGCTTTACCCTATTAAAATCCAGAGTATTAAGTCTATCTTTAGTATTATTATAATTAATTAAGTTTTTAATAGTTTTAGTATACTACTTCTTAAATATATTATAGTCTATATAAATATACTTAAGATATATATATAGCTAGGCTTTAGTAATAGATTTAATTAGTAAATCTAGCTAGTTAAGTATATTACTACTAAAACTTTAGAAGAAATTATAATAGAGCTTTTCTAGCTTATTAGAAAGCTCTATAATACTCTTATTTTCAGACTAGCTAGATACTATAGATCTAAAGGAATTAATAAAATCCTTAAGAACTTAGTTCTTTATTTAATACTATTTATATAGCTAGCTAGACTTAGTATTAGAAGTAGTAGCTAGAGCTTTAGCTATTTCTACTCTGGTATTTACTATAGTAAGTTTATTACTATATACTCTATTAGAAGCTAAGCTTTCTTATTACTAGGAGTTAGCTATACTCTATAAGACTATAATACTACTCTATATAGCTATAAATTCCTACTAGAGCTTAATAATCTAAACCTATAACTAGATCTTATTAGCTTTAAGCTAGGTTTTATTAGCTATAAACTAGATCTTTTTAGTTATAAACTAAGCCTTTTTAGTTATAAACTAATTAATCTTAATTTATAATTTATTATTATTATTTATCTACTAGTTTTCTTTAGTATTCTTTAAGATAATCTAGAAATTATTATTACTACTTATAATAACTCTATTATATATATAATCTTCTAGCTATTTATATATTATACCTAATATAAACTAGACTATCTTCTTATCTAGATCTAAATAATACTAGGCTATACTAAATATAAATATAATTAATCTGGAATTAAACTCTATTATAATACTAATATATAACCTAGTATAATATATTATAAGGGGTAAAATAATATTATTTACTATACTATTATTATAATTAATAGTATTAATATATTTAACTATATTTCTATTATATATTACTATATTCTTCTCCTTAAATAATAATCTAGTTATTATAAAAGGTTTATTATAGATATTTAAATTAATATTATCTATACCCTAGGAACTAGAATTAGATTATAATTTATTTCTATTATTAGATACTAATTAGCTATTAGTATTATAGTTAATAGTAGCTAAGCTATTCTATTAATATAGGTAGAAAGATATAGTATTTCTACTCTATTTCTATATAAACCCTATATTACTAGTAGTATAACTACTATTATAATCTTACTACTTTAACTAAAGTATAATTAGCTTTTATTAAAAATAGATTAACTCTTCTTCTTTAGAACTTAGTTAGCTATTTATTTTAAATATCTACTAGTTAGAATATCTAAAGTTTTACTATAAGAGTAATAATATATACTAATTAGACTAGCTTACTATATATTATACTTAATTATAGTTTTTTAATTATAATTCTCTATCTCTTAATATATAATACTTCTATCTATAGATATAATCTTAGTTATTACTATATTCTTATAATAGCTATAATATACTACTAAATAATATTACCTACTCTATATTTAGAGCTATATACTTCTATACTTTATTATACTCTTTATTAGAATAGCTCTATTTATTTAAAAGCTATTTATTTATTATAAATATAAATAAAGATAGAACTCTATAAAAATAAGATCTATTACTAGAAGAGTAGTTATTATAATTACTATTATTAATATAAATACTAATACTATAGTTATAGTAAGTATTAGATAAGAAAATTTAGAATTAGAAAGAGAGAAAAGAAGAGAGAAATATATATAAGGAAAATATTAATCTAGTTATTCTATTCTAAGATTTATAAAACTAAGCAGGCTTTCTATTTTATATATTATAATATAAATAAACTAGTTACTAGATATATATAACTAGTAGCTATTAGTAAATATATATAAGAAAGTAGAGCTCTTTTATACTATTAATTATTAGAGCTACTAAGTTTAATAGGTAGTTAAGAGTATAAATAATAATCTAGAATTATACTACTTAAGATATAATATTTCTATACTTACTTAGTCTTTCTCTTTTCTTTCTTTTTATTATTACTATATAATATATATATAATATATATATACTATATATATATATATATATATACTATCTGATTTACTTACTATTTTTTAAATTTTTAATTTAATTATATTTCTCTAGTTATAATAGAGTTAAAATTAAGAAAATAAATAAGTAAAAGTAGAGAGCCTATAGTAGAGAATATAGCTATAGAAATATCTACTTTTATAAATATAGTTAAAATACTTAGATTAAAGAATTTTAAATTAAAAGAGTAGAATATAATATCTAAGATAGAAATATTTAAAGATTAGAAAGAGAATAAAATATCTAAGATAGAAATATCTAAGGGTTAGAAGAAGGGTAAAATACTAAAGATAGAAATATCTAATACTAAGAAAAAGATATAGAAAAATAATAATAAAGTAATTATATCTAAGGGAATTCTATATAGTAAATTCTAATTACTAGTTATAAATAATAGTAAATTTAAGTATATTAGTAAATAAATTAAGCTAGGAGCTTTTAACTTATACTATAAATATATTAATAAATTTATCTATTAGATTACTAGTATAAACTATAATAAGATTAAGTTCTTCTAGCTAACTATAGTTTATTAATTATTTTATAATCTTATAGAGAAAGAGTTTAATTTTACTCTAAAGCTATTTATTAATATCTATATTAATAAAAGGATATAGAACCTTATTTTCTAGTATTTTATAAAGAATAAGATAGTATAATCTACTTTCTCTTTCTCTCTACTATCTAGAGATTTTAAAGTACTAAGATATATAGTATACTAGATCTAGAAACTATCTCTAGATCTTAAGTCTAACTCTAAGATTAAGTATAATAAGTAGAAGCTTATATTAACTAGTAAGATTACTAATATTAACTTTAATAATAAGTATATAATTAGCTTTTTTAAATATATACTAACTAAGGCTAGCTATAAGAGCTTTTATACTACTAGTTTAATATTAGAAGTAGCTCTAGCTATTAAGCCTGAGCTAGCTAATATTAAGAAAGTATTTAAGTAGATCTAGAAGCTAGATCTATTAACTATAGGCTTAGTAATATCTTACTAGATAACTAAAGTTATAATAAGTAAAGTAGATAGATTAAAGAAATAAAAGATAGTAGAAGAGTTTAAAACTATATTAGATTATATAATTTATAGTATAAATTTATTAGCTACTATCTAGAAAACTATAGAAACTAATCTAGAATATATTATATCTATTAGATTTATCTATAGTCCCTTTATAGTAAGAATTCTAACTAAGATTATAAAACTTAATATAATTACTATTAAATAGCTTTATAATATTATACTTAATATAGAAATACTATATATCTTTATTTTCCTAATAACTAATAATAGCTAAATAGTTACTATTTATCTTAGTATTAATCTAAAGTTTAAATATAAAGTAGAATTTAAATAAGATATAGTATTAGCTTTTAGAATACTCTTCTAGTAGATTAAAACTATCTAGACTAGTTATTTAGTACTAATTATAGATTAATATATAGTTTAGTAAAATAATAGCTATAGTATAATTAAGAGTAATATAAACTAAATTACTTTCTATAAGTCTACTAGAGTTATTAGAAGTATAGTACTTATATACTATTCTAATAATATTAATAGATTAGCTAAGTTCTATACTATAGCTATAACTTTAATTAATAATTAGAGTATATAGCTTTTAGCTATATAGAAAGAAGAAAGGAATTAATTCCTAGACTAGCTTATTAAGAATATTAGAGCTTATAATATAAAGTATTCTAAGAAGTTTATTCTATAGGCTTAATTATATAATTATTTTATATATATATCTATTTTAGCTATTAGCTTAATATATAGTAATAGTATATATCTCTAGAAGGGAAAAGAGAAATATATTATTAAGATAAATAAGATAGGCTTAAAGTTATTAAAGATAACCTTTAAATTTAACTTATAGATAATAGATAGTATACTATCTAGTAGAATAGTAGATTTATAGAAGGAAAAAAATAGTAGTCTTTATTTAAACCTATTTAATATATAGTAAAAGGAAATATTTAGTAGTTAAATACTATTATATTAGACTTAGAAATCCTATCTTTATATTAAGATTATATAATATAATCTACTAGCTAAAATCTAGATAGAGATAAACTAATAAATAAATTAATCTAGTAATAGTTTATACTAGATTAATTATACCCTATATAATAGTTCTATATATAGTAATATACCTTAAGTATAAATATAAAAACTAGAGTATCTAGATTTACTATATATACTACTTATTTATATATATTAGTAGATTAATTAAATATATAGATTAAGGTTTCTATTAGGAATTAGATTTATTCTAATCTCTTCTTTAAAATTAATATATAGATAGCTAGCTTATAGTAATAACTAGTTTATTAGTTATAGATATAATCTTTTTTAGAGAACTTTCTATATAATCTATAGAGAATAATCTTTTAGTATTAAATAAAAAACTAAAAGAAGAAATCTAGTAACTATAAAGAGTTTAAATTTATACTACTTCCTTCTTTAAAATTAATATATAGATAGCTAGTTTATAATAGTAACTAATTTATTAGTTATAGATATAATCTCTTTTAGAGGATTTTCTATATAATCTATAAAGAATAATCTTTTAATATTAAGTAAAAAGCTAGAAGGAGAAATCTAATAATAGTAGAGAATTTAGAAGAAAAATATATATATCTATTATAACTATATATTAGATAATTACTCTAAAGTATTAAAGTAGAAGTATAATAGAGCTAAGGGTTTATAATATACCCTACTAAGTATAATATATAGTAAAAGTATAGGAGTAGAATATAGAGTTATTTATTCTACTATTAGAGTAACTAGCTATAGTCTAGTTAATAGATTAGCTATACTTATATTAGATTAGAGATAGTTTACTTAAATAGTATATATAATATTACTATCTAGATATTAAAGGAATATATAATTAGAAAATAATATAAGTTTAATAGTAGCTATAGTAATATCCTATAATAGTAAATATATATTATTAATAGATACTATATATATATATACTTATATAAGATAATAATCTTAAGATAATTAATCTGCTTATTTAATATTCCTAGTATTTATAATATATATAAGTAGATAATAAATCTTTTAAGATTTTCTAATCTAAAGTTTACTATTTCTATATATTCTATTTTAGAATTAGACTTTTATTCTAATTTTTAATCTTTTATTAGATTTAGTTTTCTAGATTATCTATATTATATATATAGATAAAATTCTTAATATTCTAAGTATATATATTAAAGAATTTCTCTTTATTAATCTAGTTTTCTCTAAAAACCTAATTAAACTAGTTAGATAGTTTCTTATATCTAATTAGTATCTAGTTATATTTATAACTAATATAGTAAAGATTAAATATCTATTACTTAGTTCTAATAATCTATATACTAAATTCTCTAGTAATCTTTAATAATATTCTTCCTATATAGATTTAATCTAAAGATCTAATAGATAATATAAAAAGTATATTAAATAGCTACTTAGGATTTTAATCTAGTATTTACTATAGTAAAGAATATTTTTAATAGCTCTCTTATTAGTAGTAGTACTATTTATAATATATTATAATAGTTTTTTAATTTTACTAGCTATATAGATTAGCTCGAGCTAGTAATATTACTAGTAGAATATTAATAATTTATTTCTATAGCTCTTAAATAAGCTATATATATATAGAGTAACTACTTAATTAAGTAGTAACTAATTAGCTTTTATTAATACTACTATATCTATATCCTTCTTAGTTTAGATATTAACTATTAGTACTATATTACTAGTATTTTTCTTATTCTTAATATAGTACTTATAAAGATACTAACTTTATATAATTATATTAGTACTATATAAGAATTTATAGAATAGTTTAATATAATTATATTTAGCTATAAGTTTATTAATATTATTTATATATTAATATTCTTACTAGATAGTAGCTAAATTAGCTCTTTTATTATTAAAAATAGCTCTAGTTCTATTTCTAATAATCTTTAGTCTTTTAGATAATTATAATTCCTTATTATTACTTAGTTCTTTATTATACTATATTCTCTTAATACTATATAAATAATCTTATATTCTATTACTCTATTTAATTAATATCTAAATTCTAATAATCTTCTTAGAGATTATTTTCTTTATCTAATTATTCTTATTAATATAGTAATATAAAAATATTATCTTAATCTCTTCTAGATTTTCTTTACTAGTATTACTTTACTTAGTTCTAGTACTATATAAGATATTCTTATTATAAACTAGTTTTTATAGCTAGTTCTATATAATATTTAGATTACTAGATATAGCTTATCTTTCTATCTTCTCTATCTCTATATTAGGAAGTTAAAATATAGTAAATATAGATAAGTTACTCTAGATCTATAGCTAATCTTCCTAATATAAGCTATTTCTACTTATAATCTATTAATCTCTACCTACTCTATAAATAGCTTTTAGTATATTCTTATTATCTAGAGATAGTTATAGATTCTTACTTTTATAATTACTAGATAGTATAAACCTACTATCTAGAGTTACTTAATTTTCAGTATCTACTATTATAGCTACTATATTAGTATCTTTATTATATTCTTAGCTAGATATACTTTTTTTATCTATAGAGTCTATAGGCTTTATAATACTAATAGAGCTTATACTAATCTTATTAAGCTTATATATAAAGTTAAATAGAAATTATTTAGAAGGAGATAGTACTATACTTACTTATAATTAGACTATAAAATAGATATAATAATATAAAAGAGTTTATATTTATAGGAAAATATAAAAAGAGTAAATTCTTTAAATATAAAGAGATATTAATATAGGGAATAAGTTTATAATTAAGCTTTTTAGTAGTAGAGATAGATTATTATATATAGACTAACTTATATAATCTTATATTATTTTTATCTCTAGAGTACTAACTACTAATATAGCTCTAGTTATATATATAATTAGAAGTAAAATCCTATAATTTATAGAATAATTTATTTATAAACTAGTAGTATTTATAAAGTATTTCTACTATTTTTAGAAAGAGTTATAGATAGAATATAGCTCTACTAATTATAGAACTTAAGTAGTTATTTACTCTAAATATTTTCTATAATAAGCTATATATCTTTAATTTTATTATACCTAATCTAGTATAGTATATTATATATAATAGCTAGATAGTTACTTATAGATCTATAGATATAGTACTATTAATTATAATACTTAAATAGCTATTTACTCTATATATCTTCTATAATAATTTACCTAGCTTTAAATCTATTATATCTAAGCTAGCTTAATTCTACTATATCTAATCTAGTATAATATTTTATATATTATAATTATTTATAAAGCTATAGATATAGTACTACTAATTATATTAGTTAAATAGCTATTTACTCTAAATATCTTTTATAATAATTTATCTAATTTTAAATCTATTATATTTAAACTAGTTTAATTCTACTATATTTAATTTAGTATAATATTTTATATATTATAGTTATCTATAATACTATAGATACTATACTACTAATTATAATACTTAAGTAGCTATTTACTCTAAATATCTTTATTTCTATATTAAATTATATTTATTATTTATAAGATTATAATATATTTTAAATTAGTAAGTAGTTAGAGTTAGAGTAGGCTTTTAATATAGCTAAAACTATTATATCTTAATATCTATTATTATTATATTATTATTCTTAAGCTTATTAATATTATTAGTTAGTTTAATATTAATATCTATAGCTTTACTATATCTAGTATATATTACTATATAAATTTCTTTATATATATTTACCCTAATATTAAATACTATCTAAGGTATATTTAGTTAATATAATATAAAAGCTTAATTATTAATATAGATTAGTATCTATTTCTATATAGGTTTAAATAGAATTAGTATAATTATACTATTATTAGGTATTAGTATATATAGCTATTTATAGAGAGTATAATTAGAATTAATATTATACTATTTAAATAGTTTTATCTATACTATCTGATTATATATATTTAATATAATAGAGCTAAAGGTTTTATAATCTATAAAAAGACTTAAATATATAGTATCTTTACTTAAGTTACTCTATACTATTTAGTTAATACTCTTTTTAACTATTACTACTAGAGAGTACTTCTTCCTTATAGTATTTATTTTTAAAATATACTTAGAAGAGGGTATTATTAATATTTTTAATATTATATATATTACTATCTTTAATTATAATATATTATATTAGTTATAATAGTAGCTATAATATTAATATTAATTAATATAAAATTATAGTTATAAGATTAAGTAAGAAGAGAGAGAATCTAGAGTTATTTATATAGTAAAGCTAGTTTAATAGCTTATAGTTTATTTATACTATTATTTCTAAATATCTTAGTTAGATAAATAGTAAGGTAGATATATAATATATAGTTTTTTACTAATTATACTATTAAGTAATTATTAGAATATATTATTTTTTATAGTTTAGTTTACTTTATTCTATATTTAATTAATAGCTTAGTAATTTATAATTAGATTAACTACTTTAGGTAACTATTTATATTACCTCTATTTAATTAGAATTAGTTATAATTATAATAAGTATTATAATAAGTATATAGTTTAATTACTTAGAGTATAGGAAATATCTCTCTTAATTACTTAAAATAAGAATAACTATTATATAATAGGTAAATTATAATATATAGAATAAACCTATTAACTAATATAATATCTACTATATACTATATACTCTTATTTTATATAGTTATAGATATTATATATATATATAGTTTTCTCTTTTTCCCTTTAGTATATTAAGTATTTCTCCTTAATTATATATTTCCTAGTTCTAGTACTTAGGGAGAATTCCTAGTTAAATATTAGAGTATTATATATAGTTTCCCTGATCCTATATATAGTTAATATAATTAAACTAATATAATAAATAGGTTATTTAGCTAAAAAGTATAAAGAATACTACTATTAAAGTAAGCTAAATATAATATATAGTAAAATTAGCTACTCTATATTCTATATTATATACTCTATATTATATATCCTATAAACTAGTATTAATAAACTAACTACTATTTATATTATTTTAAATAAGTACTTATTTATAGCTACTTTATCTATAAGAGTAGAGATTACTTAATATATAATTAATTATAATATAGTTCTAATATATAGTACTCTATCTATATATTATAGATAATTATACTAATAAATTAATTATCCTATAGATTTATATAGTAATTTTATAGTATAGGTTTAAAATATATATTTTATCTGGAAATAAAGATATAGTTTATAGAGATATATATAAACTATTTTTATAGGAGTTATTCCTACTATAGAAAAGTATTTATAGCTAATAATATATAGAGATAGTACTATCTATATAATAGAAATTCTATCTATAAATATAGCTATATAAACCCTAGAGTACTATTAGTACTATATTAATTAGTTAATCTTATAAGGTATTTATTATCCTAATAATCTACTCTAATAATAAAATATTCTCTTTTACTATATACTACTATCTAACTATCTGAATAATAAGTTTAGATTATTATACCCCTTAGAGTTCCTCTATACTTATATAATAGTAATTTCTAACTTTATAACCTTATATATTAATCTTCTAAGTAATACTCTTATAGATAGTAACTAGTAGAGCTTTCTAATTTATTCTAATAACCTTAAAAACAGAGTTTTCTATACTAAGTTTAACTATATTAGAATTTAAATTCTTAGTTTTCTATATATTCTAATAGAAGTTATTTTATCTAATAAGCTTATTATTATTTCTATTCTTAGCTATATAGATACTATATAAGTATATACTCTTTACTAACTAGCCTATATAATATATATAGCTAATAAATTAATTAATCTCTATATTAGTAAAAGATTCTTTAAACTTAACTATATATATTATAAACTTTTAAAATCTATTAATACTCTTACTAATAAACTAGTATATTAAAATTATAATAATATTCTTATTCTAGTTTTACTATTTAGACTTATCTATAAGTTTCTTAATAAAATATTTATATCTACTAGGTTTAGAATCTTTAGAAGTAATTAAAACTATTTTAATTATATTTCTAAATTATTTCTAAAGCTAGAGTACTACTATCTTAGTAACTTTAGAATAGAGATCTATAATTAGCTTATAATAAGAACTACTATCTACTTTATATATTCCAGTATACTTTATTATAAATTAGAGCTATAGATAATCTATTAGATTAATATTCTCTTCTAATTTCTTTTTATTAAAGTAATTCTTAAACTTAGTTTTAATAATAATCTTTATTTAAAAGAGAGTTTAGTATAATAGTAATATAATTAGTCTAGGGATAATCTCTAAAGTTATTATTAGATAGAAGATTAGAAATAGCTTAGTCTATTTATTATTTAAAGATTTTAATTTCTTTATCTCTATTTAAATTTAAATAGCTTATATTAGTTATTCTAAGATAGATTTTACTATTTTCTAATATTTAGCTTTTAGTTCTAGAAATTCCTTAGATACTAGATATAAAGATAGATAAAGGTCTGAAATCTTAGTATTAAGAAATTCTATATTAAACTATCTCTTAAAGAATATAGATTCTAAAAGGCTAATAACTAGCTTCTGGAATTTATTCTTTCTTACTAAAAAGACTATATTATTTCTAGTTAGCTATATCTTTTTCTATATCTTTTTATATACTAAATACTTAGCCTATAGCTAGTTAATAATATAACTAGCTATATTAGTACTAAATAGAAATTTACTAGTTTTATTATACTTTATCCTTAAGTATAATAGCTTAAGTATACTATAAATATCTTTAGATCCCTTAGATATAAATAAACTACTTAGTATATAAATAAGAGTAATATTCTATTTAACTAACTTAGAAGTAAAGTTAGTATTATTACTACTATATAGTAAGATAAGAGTATAAATAGTTTTAGAGTTAGCTAACTTTATATTAGTAAATTTATTATACTATAATATTATAAGCTAGAAGTATTCTTTTATTATAATTATCTATAAAGTAATCTTATTATAAATATTTATATTAAGCTTAGTATAAAATATTTTAATAAGTAAGCTTTAGTTTACTATATAAATACTATATATTATAACTACTCTTTTAATAACTAGTTTCTTATTAGAACTATTAGTTTTAAAGAGTAGTATTTTCTAATTACTAATAGCTATTACTACTAATAGATTATAACTATATATAAATTTTATAGATTAATTAATAGATATAAGATTCTAGATAAAGTCTGGATTACTAAATATATTTATTCTATTTTAGTACTTATTTATAATTTTATTCTAAGTAGATAGCTTTCTTTTAACTTTAAGTATTATCCTTAGTATATTAGTAGTAATAGGGAATATACTATACTTCTTATTCTATTATAACTATTTCTATTTAATAGTATATAATTATAAAATATACTTCTAAAAGAGTACTTTACTATCTAGTAACTTAACTATATTAATCTGGAATTTAATAATATCTTCTTCCTACTAAGAAATAATAATAGTAGAAATAATAATAAGTTAAGAACTATACTTAATATTACTATAAATCTAATTTACTAAGCTCTTTTTAATATAATAGTATTAGATCTCTAGTAGATTATCTACTAGATATTATATATTATTATAATTACTATTAGTATTAATATTATAGGTATTTAGATTTTATTTATATATTCTTTTAGATTTAAAGCAGAGAATAATATAAATTTAGATTATAATAGTTTTAAATATTTTATCTAAATCTAGCTTATTTATATTAATAGTTCTATTCTACTTTAAGTTATTTATAATAGTAATTATTCTTATTATATCTAATATTTAATATAGCTTTATATAATATATTATACTAAGAAGCTTAATACCCTTAGTTATTTTACTAATATTATAAAGGAAGAATTTATATATTTACCTTTAGAACTCTTTATCTTTATTTATATAAATAGAATTAAACTTAATTATTATCTTACTTATTTTAAAGTAGCTAATAAGTTATTCTTCTATATCTATACTAATAAGATCTTAATAAATCTTTAATATACTTTTAGATAGATTTATCTCTTCTATTTTATTCTCTATATTAAACTTAGATAAAGTTAGCTATTCTATCTTATTCTCTATCTTAGAGTTAGATAGAGTTATCTCTTTTATCTTATTCCCTATATTAGATTTAGATAGAGTTAGCTACTCTATCTTATTCTCTATATTAGACTTAGATAGAGTTATCTCTTCTATCTTATTCTCTATATTAGATTTAGATAGAGTTAGCTACTCTATCTTATTCTCTACCTTAGAGTTAGATAGAATTATCTCTTCTATTTTATTTTCTATATTAGGTTCTTACTATACTACTTCTTATACTTATATATCTCTCTATATAAAATAAGAGAGGTTTTTAATAGTAATTATATATTATTCTCTATTAATCCTTATAATTATTTACTAGTTATATTTTACTAGGATTTTAAACTCTTAATATATATATATAACTAGTACTAGAGCCTACTTCTAATACTAGAGTCTATAGTCTAATATAATAAAATAACTAATTTTAGATATAGAAGTTTATTATTTAGTCTTAATATTTATAAGTAAGGGATTTATATATTCTAATACTTAGATTACTAATATTTTCTCTAAATTATTATTTTAAACTCTTTAAATCTATTTATAGAAATAATACTATTCTAGTATCTACTCTAAAATAGATTTTATATATTAGAAATACTTATATATATAATCTTTTACTTAAAACTTTAATCTATTTAACTTTATAATAATAAATAATTAGTTTACTAGATCTAGTTTATATACTAATTATATATAAAGCTTAGTATATTTTATATCTTAGCTTTATATATTCTCTTAGTTATTATTATACTTATATAGTTACTAGTAAGCTAGTAGCTTAGTATATCTACTATATAGAATAATACTAAATATATTTATATTAGATTAAACTAATATATTTATATATATTCTCTATATTATTTATAATCTATTTAAAATAATATATAATTATATAGTTTAGTATTATTAGTAATAATAATAATAGTAAAAAAAAATAAAAAGTAAAAGTATAATAAAATAATAAAAAGATTAGAAGGTAAAAGTATAATTAAATAATAGGAAAGTTAGATATTAAAATAAATCTTAATATATATTAAATAGGGTAAGAAATATCTAGTAAATAGTTCTATAAGCTTATAAATAGATATATAATAATATAGATAAATTATATATATAATATTTAACTTAAAGTTTAATATTTACTTAGTTTAATCTAAATCTTAGCTATATATAGTATATAGCTAGCCTTACTATTAGATAATCTATTAGCTATATCTCTATATATTTAGAATCTAGTTATATTATATATATATATAGTCTTACTATTATAATACCTAATAGCTTTATAATTTTTAAACTATATCTTTATTCTCTTTTCTTAGAGCTTAAGATAACTATCTATATATTTTATAAAGTATTTATATATTACTTAGCTTAAATTAAAACTAGCTATTTTTTAAATATATTAAATAAGTATTTATCTATATAAATAGAATTAAAATAGAGCTTATTATACTAATTAAGAAGCTAGGAAAATACTATTTTCTATACTAAGTATATAAAGCTAAGAATTATACTTTAATTTTAAGATCTATCTAAAGTACTATAAGTAAATAGAGTAATATTAGAGAAAGTAAATAATATAAGGATTAATATTCTATTAGCTATTAATTTCTATTAGATATTACTCTAGTATAGATTACTTATAAGACTAATATCTATATAGATCTAGTTTATTTTACTTTTTTTACTATATATTATAACTATTAATTTTATTATAGAGTATATTAATATTAGTAAGATTAATAATATTTAATATTAATAAGTATTCTTTATTCTAAGCTAATTTTTATATTTATAACTATAGTTTTTATTCTATTCTATATAAATAACTTAAATATATAAGCTTTAAGTATCTATTTAGACTTATAGTAGAAATAACTTAAGCTAGCTAGCTAAATAGTTATTATAGATAGTAGTAATTTTACTATTTACTTAATACTTATTTTACTTTTATATTTCTAGTTTATATTCAGACTTTTAGTATATCTATAAATATCTTTTTTACTCTATAATAAATAAATAAATAATTATATATCTACTTTAGCTTAATCTCTTTCTTTAGATTATATTCTCTTTTCTATTTATATATATATACTATCTTCTTTAATAATAATTTTAAAATAACTACTATTAGTATATAAATATTATTTATTAATTAAGTACTCTATAATATATCTAATATTAATAAATTAGTAGATATTAGAATATAAGAGCTTAATAAGCTCTCTAATAAAGTTATTAGTATCTTATATTAAAATATAAATATAGTTATTAAGAATATTAATAAGAGTAATCTAAGTACTAAATCTATAATAGTATTAATTATTACTTTTATTAAATATAAAACTATAATCTAATATTTTATCTAGATAATAGATCTTCTTATAGATATTTTAATAAAGAAAAAGCTTAACTTCTAAATAGTTTAATATCTAGATAAAGTTATTAAGAAGATTATATATCTAAAGATTATTACTAAACCTACTAGAGATTAGAATTTTAAATAAAAAATAACTTTATTATTTAAGATTTATAAGCCTCTATATAGTATAAGAATATTAATATTAAACTAGAAGTAACTTAGTTTAATCTATTTTATTAGATTAGAGTATAGAATTACTAATATCTATAAGTTACTATAGAACTACTTATAAGATTATAATAAGAAGTATTAGAATATTATAATCTAGGATATAAACTATACTTAAAATACTCTAGAAGGAATAAACTTATTCTTATAAACTATTATACTCTAGAGGTTTTTCTAGAATAAGATTAATAAATCTAAACTCTATATCTTTAAATAATATATAATAAATATAGCTCTCTATATCCAGATTAAGAAGGTACTATATTAATATAATAGTTAGTATTTACTTAAAAAAGAGATTCTGAAAATTACTAATTATAATAGAAATATAGAGCTAAGAATAGTTAGTTAGAAGTAGAAGAATATAGATAATAATAATAAGAATAAATATAATCTTACTATACTAATAGGAATATATATTAGCCTTCTAGTATTTATACTATTTAAAAAGATTAATAAAAAGTTTTATATTAATATAGACTTAAAAGAATTTTAAGTTTAAAAAGATTCTAATTATATTATTACTAGATTATTATAGAAATAAACTATAGAAATTAGCTTATTCTTATAGAATAATTAGATATATATTATATATATCCTGGGATAAGAGATAACTAGTACTATTATAAAGAAGAAGCTAATATTTAAGTAATTATAAATACTACTTAATAATTTTATATCTAGTATAGAGTTATCTTTATCTATAATAAATACTCTACTTTAGCTATAAGCTTATTATAAGTATTACTATCTATTAGATAGTAATAATATCTATATAGCTAAGAATATAAAGCTACTTATTAAGAAGTAGCTAGATTAGTTAAGATTTAATAAAATTACTATTACTATTATTTCTAGATTATTAGAAAGATAATTAAACTAATTAAAATCTAGTAGAATTATAATATAAACTATATATAGTATTACTATTACTACTAATTACTATCTCTTTAATATCTTATTATTCTTTTTAAATAAGCTACTTATTATATATATATTTATAAATTTAAAGTATATCTACTAAGATTTAATAATAAGTATAGATTTAGTAGGATATTTAGAACTTAAGTATATTAATATATAGGATTTATTAGACTATAGCTATATATAATTAGTAGATTAAATACTATAAATATAAGTTTTTTACTAATAGGAAAGTAAGATTATATAATAAGAGTATATAAATTCCTTTAATTATTAAGATTTATAAGCTATATATAAGATAAGCTAGAAATCTTAAAATTATAATCTCTAATTTATTATTTATTATATAGTAATACTAAGATTAATAATAGTCTAATTACTTAATCCTACTCTTATAATATATTTACTCTATATAAGGGAAATTTAATTATAAATAGGAAATAAATATCTTCTATACTTATAATTAGAGATTAATAGGGATTAGAAATAGATCTATAGATATATATTTATTCTATATAGTAACTTAACTAAGCTTTATTAGTCTAATTAATATAAAGTCTAATAAACTTACTATAGAAGTTTAATAGATATTATTAAGAGTTATTATTCTATAGGTTTTATTAAAGTAGTAAAAGAGAAAGCTATATATATATATAATACCTCTATCTATATAATATAAAGGTATATAGTATATAATAGTTATTATATTTAGTTAATAGCTTTATTACTTATAGTTAGATTTATTATATAAAGATCTTTCTTATCTTAAGTAATTAAATAGATTAAAAAGAGAGAGATCTCTTATAAAGAAAGTATTCTAATTACTTATTATAGTATCTCTTAAAGCTATAGCTAGTTATAATTAAATAGAGGTTTTATAAGGCTTTATAATTAATTAGTTAATTTACTTTAGTAATTATAAGATAGGATCTTAATTAGATAAAGGAAAAAAGTATATATTTTACTCTATACTATAAAAAATAGCTTCTTTTAATTAGACTGCTGAGTAATATAACTTATAAAACCTGGATCTTTTATTCCTACTTTATTATATTTCTATTTAGTTAGTACTAACTTTACTACTCTCTATAAGATTATTCTACTACTAATTTAGCTTATATAAAGATCAGAATAATCTAATTTAATTAGTTAGTAATAGGAGTTTCTAACTAAATACTAAATATAAATTAATTAATTATAGTTATTAGTTTTAATTATATAACTTAATTATAATTCCTCTCTATAACTAATACTATATTATAATTATTAATCTATCTAGGTTTTAATAGAAAGATAAAGTTATTATTTTTACTATATATTATATATATAGATATTTTTTACTATATATTATACTTAGGGATTAAGTAAGAAAGTAATAAGTTTTAAAATAAGAATATTTATAAATCTTATAGCTAAATAGAAAGATAAAAGTTAATTATTTTATTATATATTATACTTATAGATATTTTTTACTATATATTATACTTAGGGATTAAAAGAGAGTATAGTATCTTATATTATAGTTTTCTTTCTTTTATTTTCTCTACTATATCTTTATTAAAACTAAATAGCTATAGTATTTTAGCTTATCTTAAACTAAGTAAAGCTATATATAGAGCTATATATCTATATATTCTTTCTTATCTTTATTTTTAAACCTTCTTCTCTTTAGTATAATCTTAATATATAAATTAGAGATATTTTCTATATATAAGGTCTTTTATTCTATTTTCTATATATTATAATAGCTAATAATTATAATTTATATATATCTTAATACTTTTTATATTATATTTAATAAAGCCTAATTTAATATATAATTTTAATATAAAATAAAGAAACTTAATTATATTAATTAAAAACTAATAATTAATCTTTTACTCCTTTAATATATTATATATATCTATTTTATATAGAATTAAAAGAAAGTTAGATTTATCTAAGATCTTCCTTAGTATAAAATAATATAAATAGCTCTTAATAATTTTCTAAAAGTAGTTTTTCTAGCTATTAATATTCTTCTTTACTTCTAACTCTCTAAAGAGCTACTTTTTAAACTTCTCTCTATCTTCTAATATCTCCTTATTCTTATCTTAAAACTTTAGATAAGAGTATTTATAAATTTTATAGTTAGATAGAAAGATAAAAGTTAATTATTTTATTATAAGTTATACTTATTAATATTTTTTACTATATATTATACTTAAGAATTAAAAGAGAAAGAGAATAAGATTTTAAATAAGAGTATTTATCTAAATAAAGTCTATATCTAATTAGGTATTTTTACTATTAGTATTATTCCTAATTAGGAAATCTTCCTATTATTCTATACTATCTCTAAATAGATAATTCTTTAAACTTAAATAATTAAATAAGGAAAAATCTTAAAAATATATAGAAAGAAGATTAAAAATATAGATTTTTTAATAGATTTATTAAGATTTTAAAATATAAATTTAGTAAGATTTTTTCTTCTAAGCCTAAGCTAAGTTTTTCTATCTGAATTAATAAAAGTTATAATACTTTATAATTCTATAATAATAGCTATAATTAGTATTTTTTAATTAATATTCTATAGATTTTAATATTATTTAGTTATCTATTTATAATAATCTAAATAACTTAATAATCTATTATTAAATTTACTATTTCTTAACTTCTAGTTATATAATTATTTATTATAATCTATAAACTTATCTATATTATTATCTATACTATTTATATTATTTACTATATTATTTATACTATTATTAATCCTATATAATACTATATTCTTATTATTCTTTATTTTTTTAAAACCTCCTATAAGCTTTAATATCTTCTTAAGTCTTTTTCCTATTAGTATTTAGTACTTTTTATTCTCTTCTCTTATATAGTCTATAGCTTTTTACTTTTTCTAATCTATTTTAGTATATTACTTTACTATTACTATTTAAGTTATTTCTAGCTATAATTATAAAAGTTATTTATTTTATATAAGCTTTATAATTATTAACTTAATATTTAATTATAATTAAGATATTATATTTATATATAGTAGATTCCCTAGAGCTCTAATAAGATTTTCTATATTAATAAAAAATTACTCTAATCTAATTAAGTTTATATATAAGTAGTAAACTACTATATATTTAATATTTATAATTAATTATAATAGTTCTTCTAAAGGTTTATAGATATCTCCTAGTACTATTATTTTCTTATACTTTAAAAGTTCTATCTATTTATTAAGCTCTATTAATTTAGAATAATTCTAGCTATATCTTTATATAATATCTAGAAAAGCTTAAGCTTTAAACTTATAATAAGTAAGTTTAAAAATCTTTTATAGTTTTTCTATAAATAGATATTCTTTAGAAAATAATAAATAGATAGAAAATAATAATAAATAATTAGTCTAACTATTTATAATAATATTCTCTATATCTAACTATATATATTATTATTATATAGCTATAAGCTATTTTAATAATTTTTATAATTTATTATTTAGGGATATTATAATTCTAACTATATTAAGTATTTTCTAATCCCTATTTAATTTAGTTTAAATAAAACTCTTAAGTACTATCTTCTTACTACTAGTAATCTATATCTCTAGTATACTTCTTATTATACTCTAAGCTATAAATAGCTTAAATAGATCTAAAAAGTAATTAGTAGTAATTAGAGATAATTTATATATTCTATTAGAGAGAAGTTTAAGTATAATTTACTATATAGATTTATTATTATATTAGGCTAAATATTATTAGAATAAAGTATTCTTATTTAAATAACTTCTAATATACTTTTATATAGATCTAGGCTTTTAGTATTTAGCTTTTAGATCTATAAATATTTTCTTTATTATTTAATAGATAATCTAATTATTTAATTAATTAATTACTCTTAGATCTATATTAGAATTACTAGTAGAATAAGAAGAAAAATAGATTATAATAAATAATAAACTAGAGTATATAATACTATTTCTAATAGTTACTTACTATATAACTATATAGCTACTTTAAGTATCTGAATTTTAGTTTAGATCTAATAATACTAATATAATATATTCCTATTATTATTTAATTAAACTTTATCTTATTTATTATTACTTCAGACTAGTAATACTTTTTATTTTATATACTAATAGATAGAGTATTCTATAATTTATATTACTTAGAAGCTAATCTCTAAGAATTTTTAAACTTTACTAATAGAGTACTATATTTAGATATATATAGAGTACTATTAATCTTATATAATATAGATATAGATAAACTATTTATTATATCTATATATAATCTATATTTAATTTAACTACTCTAGCTAAAGTTTTATATTATATAGCTTAGTTTTTATTATTTTATTTAGCTTATCTAAATCTATAGAAAATATAGTATATTATAGTAGATTAATATAATAGATTAGATAATAAAATATCTTTAAGTATAATTATAGATTATAGTAAAAAGTATTTAATCTAATATATTCTAGATTCTATAATACTAATAGTTTTTATATACTAATAAATAGTAATATTTATATAAGAGAATATACTTATAATAATAATTATAGTAGATTTTATAATAGTATCTATAGTATAGTACTAAGCTCTCTAGCTTTATAAATTTATTATTATAATTATATTTATATATAGCTTAGAGTTCTTATTCTATAGCTATTATATATCTTATATAAATAGTAGGAGCTATTAGCTATTAGACTTCTCTATTAATAACTTACTAAATTCTCTAGTTAAGAAACTCTAGCTTCTAATTACTATATAAGTAATACTTCTATTTTATATTATATCTATAATAGAATTTATAATTATATCTATAGCTATAGGGAGCTTATTAGTTTAATTCTATAGGAAGCTATATTACTAATACTTATGTTATATAATTATAATCTTTATATTAATAGACTATTTAACTATATCTAAAGTAGGATTACTAATCTTACTCTTTTCTAAATCTAAAAAAGCTCTACTATACTTTATTATCTAGATAGATCTCTTTATATAATAGAGTTTTATAATATATATAGGTTTTAGTATTATAAGCTCTATAAGATATATAATCCAGGTTTTATTATATTTTTAGAATATATTTTATATATTCTATAATAATATAGTAAATTCTATTAATACTAGTAAACTCTACTTTTACTTTCTTATATATATTTAACTAATTAGTTAAAAGATCTAGCTTAATAATAGATAAATTAATTAGTTAGTAGTAATACCTAGATAGGAAAAAGCTTTTATTTTTAATAATCTATAGAAAGAAATTCTTAAAATATAGTCTATAGTATATATCTCTATATACTAACTATATATTAATCTATAGTAGAATAGTATTTTTATAAATAATATATCTAATTTTAATATTAGATTAGCCTTATAGAATAGCTTATTAATAATAAATATACTTCTCTAAGAGATTTATAATAATAGTAGAGATAGTCTAGCTTTTAACTATAGAAATAGTAGGTTTAAGAATAAAGTTCTAATTAATTATTTCTCTTCTGAGGTTTAATATATTAAAAGTATTAATAGTATTATAATAGATAATACTATTATCTTTATCTAGATTAAATATATATTCTTAATCTTAGATAATACTTATTTCTTTAATAATTAGAAGTTTAATTATATTAATATTAGAATTAATTATTATAATAATACTATAAGTAATTCTTATATTCTAAACTAGTATAATAGCTTTATTTATTTTATTTTTAAATATTTTAAATACTATAGTATAATCTAGAGGATTTCCCTTAATCTATTTACTAGATTAATATTTATATTAATCTTAGACTTCTTAGAGCTAGATCTAGAGAGTAAGATTATAATTATCTAAGTAAATAGATAGAGCTATATATAATATAATTTAGATTATATTAGAAGATAAGCTAGATAGTATAAGAGATTTAATCTAAAGATATTCTAATATAAAAAGTATAGGAATAAGAGTTAAAATAATAATAACTTATTATATATAGATCTTATCTAGCTAGTAAGCTAAGCTAAGCTATATATATATATTTATATATTCTTAAGTTATAGGGTTTTTAGAGAAATATAGTTTTACTAATAACTATAATATAAGAATAAATAAGCTATTCTATATTATTCTTATTATAATATCTTCTCTATATATTATTATATATAGAGTATCTAAGGAATAACTATAGAATAATCTATAGTTCTAAAAGATATTAAGAGATCTTCTATAAACTATAGAATACTACTCTATAGAGATAGAAACTAATTAAAGTAGCTATTATAAAATATAGTTTTAGTATATTCCTATTCTACTACTAGGATCTTATTAGAATTTTAAAGTAGCTACTAAAGAAATATATCTTTAAATTAATATATTAAGCTTAATTAGTTTTCTCTAAACTCTTTTTAATATCTATAGTATTATAGAAAATATCTTAGATATCTATATTTCCTCTAACTTATTAGAATATATCTATTATAGAGAAGTAAAAGATCTAGTTATAGAAATAAGTTATTTAGTATAATATCTTTAATATAGATATATTTCTTTCTAACTATATTATTAAACTCTTAATAACTAGTTAGTATTTTAATATTAAACTTAGAGTAAAGAATAAAAAATATTTAGTATACTAGTTAATTATATACTATTAGTCTTCTATTATATATTAATCTTATATATTTAATACTATTAAGTTTACTTATTATAGAAGTATACTAACTAAACCTTATAATATAACTATAAAAGCTTTATTTAACTTTAGAGATACTAATCTTTAAGTTATTAACTATATAGTATAATTCTTCTATAAATAGAACTATTAAGTAATACTAGCTATATATAGTAATAAGAAGGGTAAGAATAAATCCTTTACTATAGGTACTATAATATCTAAATACTTACTTCTTATACTCTACTCTAAAGTCTTTATACTTATATATATATATAATATTACTAGCCTATAGAAGATAGTTATAGATAAATTCTATAAACTAGCTTAGCTAGAGTAAAGATCTAAGTATTTAGTTAAAGTAGTATATAAAGTATATAATACTATTCTATTTAATATTCTAAAAATATAAGAGACTATTATAAAAGTACTTTATAAGTACTATAAGTTATAGAATAAGAACTATATTAAGAATCTTCTTATAAAAATATCTTAGCTAAATCTAGATATACTTATATATATAAATAAAACTAAACTATATAACTTCTAGAGCTAGCTTTTTAAGTTTAGATCTATATAGATAATATTAACTTATAAATTTTAAAGTTTATAGATATACTTTTATAACTACTATTTTAAAGAGAAATATAGCTCTATCTAGTAGTATATATATCTAGAATATAAATATAAGCTAGTATAGGAAAGTAAATCTTAGAAAAATAATCTTAAAAGATATATATAAATATATTATAAACTATAAGATTATAAGTTAAGATATTATTATATATATAGTCTATTATAATTCTTAACTATAACTAAGTTAATTAATACTTTTAAAACTACTTCTAATTCTAAAGGTATTAAGTATAATTATTATTATAAAAGATATTATAACTTAAGAAACTTATCTATTAAAGTATTCTCTACTATTTAGATACTATAAATAACCCTTTTTATAGTATCTTTAATAAAAATATACTTTTTAGTTTAGAAAGTATTTAATAGGTTTTTCTCCTTCTAATCTAACTTCTCTCTCTTAGCTATAATATATAATAACTCCTCTTATACTTTATTCTAATATATCTATCTTTTTATAATAAGTTTAATAAGCTCTATTTTAATATCTAATTAAAGTAAGCTAATTACTATTTATCTATTTCTATTTCTAAATAAACTAATAAAAAACTTAGTAATTTTTAAAGTATTAGTTAGTTTTAATATATCTTTCTATTCTATATTAGAAGTCTATATAAGATTATCTATTAGTTTAAATAATCTAATCTAGTCTAAGATAATACTAATAGAATAATATATAATATCTAGAAGCTACTCTAAATCTACTAATTTTATTTAAAAACCTAGATTTTAAAGAAAACTAGATTCTTACTTATTTAAGTATATATAGTATATATATATAACTCCCTTCTAAAGAGTAGTAATAAGAGGAGTTTAAGTAAATAAATATAAATAGATAGAGTTCTTTTTCTTACTATCTTCTATATTTTTCTAATTATTAGGAAATATTTCTACTATAATCTCTTTATCTATAAAAGTATTATACTTATATAGTTAAAATACTATTAAATAAATAGTATTAGTATTATAATTTTAAAATAATACTTTAATAGTCTTAGATTTCTTCTTTCTTTTATAGATAATAGCTAATAGGCTTAGTTTATTATACTAAGTTAGATACTTTTAAAAGATAGATATTATTCTTAATACTAAGTATACTACTCTTTTATATAGTAGAGGGTATATTATAGAATTAGATACCTCTAGAGCTAGTATATTACTTTATAATATTATACTAGAGATAACTAGTATTTTCTACTCTTCTAAATTAAAGCTTTTATTAGAAAACTAATTAAGATTTATCTTAAGGCTTATCTTATTAAGAGATTAAAGAGCTATTTCTATATATTTATTAGGGAGAATTATCTTCTAATAAAAATCTAAAGAAGAAATTATAATATAAATTACTAAGAAAGAATCTAAGATAAAATTATAATATTATAGAAGCAGATTATTAGTATAGCTATATATATATTCTTACTACTAATAAGAGTATATAAGAAATTAAAAGCTAATAAGATTTTATAATATAACTTAGGGTAGCTAAGTAGATAATCTTAAAATAGCTCTTTTAATTATATTTTAATATCTTTAAAATATAAAAGTAAGAAATATAAAGCTATAGGGTTCTAAAGTAATTAATATTAGAATTCTTAACTAATTAACCTTATAATATCTATTTTATATTTAGTATAATATATATATAAAATTATATAGAGATAGAAGTAATTCTAAATAATACTTTAGATATAGCTTATAGTATCTTTATAGTAATAATAGATATAGTAAAAGCTTAATATAAATATAATAAAAATTCTCTATAGTAGTTATTAGAAATAGTTATATAGTATTTATATATATAAGTTTAAATATTTATAGAGAAAGATATAGAGATATAGCTCTTTATATAGAGAGTTAAATAGATTCTAAAATAAGTATATTAGTATATAGTTAAAGTATATATATACTTTTCTATATAAATAAAATTCTATTATATAAGCTCTATTTTAAGAGCTCTTCTACTAATAAATTAGATAAATATAACTTCTATAATTATTTAGTAGGAGCTAAGGTTATATATTACTTTTAGCTTTAAAAGATAGATAACTATAATAACTATACTCTTACTTTTAACTTAGTTATTACTCTATTATACTATTTAGAGCTAATTTTACTATTATAATATCTCTATAATCTTAGAAGGATTTAGATATTCTGAATATAGTATAACTTAATCTTATCTAGTATTAATTATTTATTAAATACCTTATATCTTCTATCTTTCTTAGAGATAAATAGTTAAACCCTATTATTCTTAATCTAAACCTAAACTAATTATTTATAAGATAAGAGTAATATATCTCTTTTAATATATTTAAAAAGTCTATTAATATATTTCTTAGAGGAAGTTTATAATATAAGCTTTATAAGTCAAAGATTATAAATTCTAGCTAGATTAATTTAGTAATAGTTATAAAGTATATCTGAATTATTATAGATATTAAAAAATATCTTAGATAAATCTTTAGACTTTAGAATATACTTAAGAGTATAGTTCTTTCTTCCTAATATTAAGAAATATTTCTTACTAAGTATATATATATCTATTAAGTATATATACTCTAGTAAGAGATAATAGATCTATATTATTAAAATAGTTTTATATTAAGAAAGATTTACTTTCTTAAAATCTATATAGATTAAGAGCTATATTATTATTAAATACTTATTAAGAGTATTAACTATTTATACTAAAGTAATTATATTATTTATCTCTATAATATTTAGTCTATCTTTAGTCTTAGTAGTAATAGATCTAGATATTATTATATATAAGTTTAAATTTATATTCTATAAATTACTTTTTAATAGAGAAATTAAGATAAATAAAGTATTTTACTTATAATATATTTTAAATATTTTATATATTAGTTAATAATAATCTAGTACTAGATAATTAGTTTTAGAAATAGAGATTTTACTTTATAAATAAGTTTATAGATAATTAAGCTTATTTATATACTAGCTATTATATCTATCTTTATATATTCTAAGATAGTACTATATTTAATATTAGAATAAGATTATAATTAGCTTAATCTAGATCTATATAGATAATATTAACTTATAGATTTTAAAACTAGCTTTCTTAATTAATTAATTTACTTATTACTCTATATATATTAGCTATAAAGATTATAACTCTCTTATTTTATAGTTACTTTCTTTTTCTCTTTATAATTAGCTCTAAAGATATAGCTATAACTATATTCTTTTCTATTTTCTTAATTAACTTTTTTCCTCTTTTTAATAATTATATTAAGGCTTTCTACTTCTATTTTATTCTTACTCCTTCTTTCTATATTAGCTAAACTTATCTATTTATCTTTTCTCTACTAGAGATTTTTTATTTCTAGTTAGAATAACTCTAGGCCTTTTAGATTTTAGAGTTAATTTTATCTATTATATTATAATTATTAATCTCTTTAGTTTATTAAACCCTATTAAATCTAAAATAGGAATAGAGATCTTTATTCAGATTATAAATAGAAATAGAATAGTTTTAAAGAGCTTATTAGTTAGAATAATACTAAGAATAAAAGCTAGTCTATAAATACTATTATAGAGTAATATATCTTACTAAATAATAATATATATTCTACTACTACTAATACTTTTTAAGAGAGATTAGTTTATACTCTAACTCTATAGAACTCTTTCTTATTAGTACTTATTTATATATAGTTTTAGCTTTCTCTATATACTAATACTAGTTATAGATATTTTAAGCTTACTTTCTATATATTATACTATATATCTAATTATAGTAAGATCTTTACTCTAGAAAAGAACTTATAATATTATTAATAAAAGTAATATAGATTTTACTAGTAGTATTATTTATATTTAGAATACTATTATAAACTAGCTTTAGAAGATATACTATAAAAAAATAATCTTAGAAGATATATATAAAACTTCTATTCTTATTATTTTTCTAATAATTATATAGAATTTAGATAGTTATAATATTAAATATTTTAAATTATTATAGCTATCTTTATCCCTAGTAATATCTATTAGGTTTTAACTAATTATCTATCTAAGAAGCTTATATTCTAATACTACTTACTACTATTATTATATAATATAAGATCTAATTTACTATTTTATATCTATTATATATTACTTCTACTTAATTCTTAATATTTAATATAATTCCCTTATATTTATTTTTACTTCTATAGTATAAATACTCTTCTAAATAGTAATTAGTAATATTATCTCTACTTTAATTAAAACTAGCTTCTTAATATAGTTTAATTATTTTACTTCTACTTAGAATAACTCTAGTTATTTATAAGCTCCTCTAATATATATAGTAAGAGATTAAAATAAGAATTAATAAATAGATAAATACTTATATAAAGTAGCTATTTTTTTATCTAATTATACTTTTTTTATAGATTCTAAACTTACTATATTATTATATTAGCTAATATTTATACTCTATATATAGCTATCTTCTACTTATTTCTAAAATATCTTTCTATTTACTTAGTTATATATTCTATTATAGATTATTATACTATTATTAAATATACTAGCTTACTATTACTAAATAGTTTAACTAGTCTAGAGCCTCTCTTATTATTAATCTAATTAATACTTACTATATTTAGCCTACTCTATACCTCTATTATCTACTCTAATCTCTCTAATCTCTCTAATCTTTCTAACTATATTAAGAAAGTACTATTAAGTATAAGAACCTTATTATAATATATTATTATTTCTAGCTGCTTCTTAAGATTAATATCTGTTGAAATTACAGTGGCCTTTAAGGCGTATTGGGCCTTGAGACCGCTATAACGCAGCAGGAAGTTCGCTATAACTTATAGTTCTCTTACTGGTAACTCCGCTATAACTCAGTAAGTTTCAGTGCTAGAGGGACTAAATATAGTGCAAAATATAGCGCAAAAGAATCTTATTTTTGTAAGAGAGACTAGAAAATTCTACTAATTTCTCTTATAGGTCTACTGACTAAAAACTACTCTAAAACCCGCTACAGCTACTTCCCGGGCTACTTTTGATTTTCTGCAAAATTCATTACTATAGGAAATCTAAAAAATCGACTTATAACTACTAAAACCTTCGACTGATATATATAACTTTTATAAGACCTACTTTTATCTGAAAGAGGCTCTTAAGCTGATCAGTTGAGTATAGATATTGAATACCTTATCTTTAAAGCTGAAGGAATT
>CABFNQ020000758.1:559503-598807 GCA_902077795.2 Clonostachys rhizophaga
TATCTGGGCTAGATAAGCCCGATAACCTAATAATAGCTCTGCTGGTGGCCCGGACCCCTGAGGGTTCCTAGGGCTCGCTTAAGCCGTAGCGGTCATAGCGGACTGTAGCCACTGACCCACAGTGGCTGCAGCCGCTATTGGCTAGTGATTGTTATCGCTAAGAGATAGCGATCTCAACCGCTATTGGCTAGCGTTAGCAGGGGTTCTTAGCGATTGTGGCCAGTGGCCGCAATCGCTAGAAGCTAGTGGTTACGATCGCTAGCAGCTAGTGACTGCGATCGCTAACAGCTAGTGGCTGGGATCGCTAGCAGCTAGTGGTTATGATCGCTAAAGGCTAGCGGTTATGACCACTAACTTATAGTGGCTATAGGCTCCTAAAATCAATAATATCTATTAAGATTTACTCTATAGACTATAGGGTAGATCAGGTTACCCTATATTAATTAATTAAATAATCTTAGATTAATATAGAGTAAGAAGGAATAAAATAACTAACTTAGAGCTTTCTAAAGCTAGAAGCCTGCTAAAGCTACTAGTCTAATCTATTATAGCTACCTATTAGAGTAATTATACTAGTAGTTATAACTATTATAATAACTACTATAGTAACTATATTAGTAATCTTATATTATACTATAGTAGTTATATTAGTAGTTCTTATATTTACTATAGTATTTATATTAGTAGACTTTATATTTACTATATAAGAACTTTAGTACTTAGTTAGTAAACCTTATAATTACTATAATAGTTATATTAATAAACTTTATATCTACTATAGTACTTATATTAATAAACTTTATATCTATTATATAAAAATCTTATAGTAGTTATAAGTTTATATTATAGAAAATAATATATTATCTTTAGAGTTCTTAGAGCTTTAAAATATTTATAAGTATAAAGCTTTCTCTCTACTAGATAGAGATTCTTTAAGCTACTAATTTATTCTTTTATTTACTCTATAGTTTATCTTCTTAGTTATTCTATAGCTAATAAAGTCTCTTTTTCTTATTAAATAAATTACTTTTTCTATTATATTTTTTAAAATAATTTCTTTAGTATTTCTTAGCTTACTCTATAGATTATATTTATTCTAGATCTAGTTTACCCTATAGCTAGTTTACTTTATATTAAAGACTTTAATCTTTTAAAAGATTATAAGTTTAGATTTTATTTACTTTAGTAAAAAAGAGCTTTATCTTTAGATTTAAAAGCTCTTATTCGATACTAGAAAAATTTTCTAATTTACTCTATATCTTAATCTAGATCTTAATAGCTTTCTTTACTAAAGAAGATCTAAAATAACTAATAAAGATAGCTATATAGAGAGATTAGCTTCTAAAGATATTAAAATCTATTCTTCTTTAGTAGCTATTCTAATAGCTAGTACTATTACTATAACTAATTAATTAAACTCTTTTAATATTACTAATACTATTTCTATAGTAGAGAGTACTATTATTACTTAAAGCTTATAGAATTAATTAGTAAACTTTAGTATTACTAATACTATTTCTTTAGATTTTATAATAGATAATATTATTATTATTTAGAGTTTTTAGAATCTAGATATTATTAAAACTATTACTACTATATAGTAAATCTTTTAATAGCTAATAGCTATTATAAATCTATTATAGTTATAGTAGATTTCTAGTATTATTAGTACTAATTAATTAACTTTTAGTACTATTAGTACTACTTAATAATTTATCTTATAGAGCTCTTAGAGCTCTAATTCCTTAATTAAGATCTTTAAAAACTTTATTATTAAGAATTTTAATAAAAGAATCTATAAGTTCTCTAAAGTCTTTAAATTATAGAAGCTCTATAACTTTAATTAGTAGAAATAAGCTCTAGAGATCTAATTTAGAGCTTTTAGATTATTACTATTTATAGTAAACCCTATTATAGTTTAGTAGCTATTAGATCTAGATTAAATTATTTTACTTATACTATTAAAAGATAGCTATATAGAGAGTTTATAAGCTATTATAATTTAGTAGATCTTTTCTATAGAGATCTATAAGTTATTAATTAAATAGTTCTTTTATAATATTAAAATTTAATATAACTATCTATATATCTAATTTTATAGACTTTATTATAGAAACTTTAAAAGCTTATTAGAAGTCTTTAATAGTATATTTAATAATCTTCTAGCTAGATTATTACTAACTAAAATTATTATAGTTTCTATAGATTAAGTAAATTAGTATCTAGAAGTCTTAAAAGAGATCTTTCTATAGTAAGCTAAGTACTAATAGAATAATCTTAGAATTATTAAAACCTCTAGAGACTCTCTAGAGCTTTTAAACCTATAGTTCCTTATAATAGATCTTCTAAAGGAATAGTATAATAAGAGCTCTTTAGTAGCTAAAGCTATAAATTATAGAGCTAGATATATTAAAAAATCTACTAAAAAGAAATCTCTAAGCTTTAAAAAGTTTTCTAAGGGAAAGATCTAATAGAAGGGATCTAGATCTAAAGCTTCTAAAGAAAAACTAGCTAAATCTATTAGTTTTACTCTAAGCTATAGTTTAGAAGATCTTTAAAGCTTACTAGAAAATAATAATAAAGAGAGCCTCTAGCTAGTCTTTTAGATCTATTAGCTCTCTAAACCTATTAAAATTATAATAGCTCCTATTATTACTAGCTTTAGTAGTTAGAGATATAGTTTACTAAATATCTTTTTATATAATATAAGCTCTATAGTATATTTAATAAATAATAAAGCTTATTATAAGAACTATAAAACTTTAAAGTATTCTAAAATAAACTATATTCTAATAGCTACTAGTAAGATCTACTCTATAGATATTAGAATTATTATATTTTAAGTTTTAATCTTTTAGAACTTTCTAATCTATAGGAATTTAGAGCTAAAAGAAGCTCTTTTTCTATTTACTCTAAAGATTAATATAGTTAGTAGAATAAGATATTATAATTTAGAGAGTACTCTTTTAAAATAATAGCTATTTATAAATAATAGAATCTATTATAGCTTATTAAACTTTAAAAAATATAGTTTTTATTTATAGCTAAAAAAATAAAAAACCCCTAAGTTTATAATATCTAAGAAGCTCTCTATCTATATAAGCTATAGCTATTCTATAGAGATTTAAATTCTCTTTAAAACCTCTAGTTAGATCTCTAAAGCTCTAGACTTTATAGAGCCTAGTAAGCTTACTAAGCTTATTAAATAATCTACTAAGGAACTTATTAAGCCTACTAAATAATATACTTTAATAAAGATTTAAATTCTCTTTAAAACCCCTAGTTAAGCTTCTAAAGCTCTAGATTTTATAGAATCTAGTAAACTTACTAAGCTTACTAAATAGTTTATTAAAATACTTACTAAGATCCTAGTATAGAAGCTTTTAAAAGAGAATTATCCTAGTTTTAATACTAAAAAAGCTCTAATATAAAGAACTATTAGTACTATTAAATCTTTATTATAAGTATTTAAGATCTATAAAGATTTATTATAATTAGTAGGTATTTAGTATATATAGCTAGAGTATTTAGAGCTTTAATTACTAAAGAAAACTATTAAAATTATAGAAGATCTTTCTAATTTTAACTCTATAAGAGAAAAAGATTTTTATTATTTAGCTTATATTAGTACTAAAAGCTATAAGCTTCTAATATATATAGTTATTTCTAATCTATCTAGAGCTCTAAACTCTATAGAAGGGAATATCTTCTATCTTAAGCCTATATTATATAATAAAAGATCTATAGAGCTTATTTTAATAGATTAAAAAACCTACTATAGATAGATTATTTTTCTTTCTAATAAGAAAAAGTCTACTATAGTAACTACTATAAAAAACTTTTATTAGAGCTTTTATAACTATTATAATTACTATTCTGCTAAATTTTATTATAATAGTAAGGAAATTATAAGGGATTTAATAGATTAGCTAGCTATTAAAGATACTATCTTTATTATCTTAAGCTCTTATATTTACTAGTAAAATAAACTAGCTAAATACTCTATAAGAGTACTAATAGATAGATTTAGAGCTATTTTATAGTAATCTAAGCTTCTACTATATCTCTAGTATTATATTCTTCTAGAGATTCTTTAGTTAGTTAATTATACTATTATTAGTAATTATAATTTATCTTCTTAGTAACTATTTCTTTAAGAATTAAAGCTTAAAACTCCTTTTAGATCTAACTTCTAGATTTATAAAGCTATTAGAGCTTATTATAAAATTTTTATTTATTCTAAATAGTAGTTTAAGAGCTATAAATTAATCTCTAGAATAATCTTAGAGTAAATTTTAATATTTTTAAACTTTAAAATCTATTAGATTTATATTTCTAAAAAGAGATTAATTATTAAAACCTTTTATCTAAAGATTTTAAAGAATATAGACTCTATAAAATAGAGCTTATAGCTATAAAACCTCTCTCTCTTATACTCTTTAGAAGAGGAAATAGAGGAAATAGAGTATATAAAAGAGATTTAAGAGCTATTATAATAGCTACTATAAGAATACTCTAATCTATTAGCTATAGTACTTAAACTACTAGTTATAGAGCTTTAAGAGTCTGAAATACTACTAGTTATAATATCTGCTTTAGAACTCTAAGAGCTTAAAACCCCTAAGACTATAGAGCTTTTAGAGTCTAAAGCTCTACTAGCTATAATATAATAACTTAGTAAGCTTAGATCTAACTTAGAGTTTATAAATAATCTAATAGATCTATCTAACTAGATATAAACTACTATTATAGTATACTAAATAAGTACTATAATATATACTAAAACTAGATTTTTATTAGAGTCTAATAATTAAAAAGAGATACTAAAGCTATTACTAAAAGAGAAAGAGCTTTAGCTATAAGCTATCTTTAGTAAACTTAAATAGTTAATATATATTAAAACCTTCTTCTTTATAATATTAAAAGATCTATCTAAGAGCTATAAAGTTCTAAGCTATAGATATATACTAAAGCTAAAGCTTAACTCTTATAATAAACTATTAAAATATAAAGCTAGACTTATTATTAAAGAGTTCTTATAAGTAGAAAACCTAAATTATAATAAGATTTTTATTTCTATAACTATTCTTCTGATCTAGAGACTATTATTAGCTCTAGTAGCTATATATAACTATAATATTAAGTAAATTAACTTTATAGATATTTTTTTAAATAATAAACTTATTAAAAAGCTCTATATAAAGCTCTCTAAAGGCTTAAAGGAGTTACTAAAGAAAAGCTCTGAATTATTTATTATAGCTAAGTCTTAGAGTTATAATCCTTCTAAAGATTAGATTATCCTACTATTAAAAGCTCTATATAGCCTAAAGTAGTTCCCTAGAGAATAGTAAGAGATTCTAAAAGCTCTATTAAAATCCTTAAACTTTAGCTCTCTAATCTTAGATCTAATAATTTTCTATAATACTAAAAAAACTACTTTTATAGTAACTTATATAGATAATTATCTTATAATAGGCTTTGAAATTAACTATATTAATAAGCTAAAAAAGAAAATTTATAGAGTTTACTTTATAGAAGATAAGAGATTAATAACTTTTTTCTTAGAGATTTAAATTTACTAAGATAGATCTAAGAAAGCTCTATATCTCTTTTAACCTTAGTATATTAAATAGATATTATAAGCTTTTAAGATTATTAAAGAAAAGCCTCTATTAGTATTCTTATAATCTAATCTTATAAGACTTATAGTAGAAGCTATAGAGACTATAGATCTTTATAACTCTCTGGAATATAGATTATTTTAGTAGATTATAAAAACTTTAATATATCTAATACTTTAAACTAGACTTAATATAGTCTTTTTAGTTTAATAGTTAGCCTAGGCTATATATAAGTTTTATAAAATCTATCTAAAGATTACTAAAAAACTACTTTAGTATCTAAAGAGTATTAAAAATCTTATTATAAGTTACTTACTAAATAAGCCTCTAGAAGATTATTATAATAATAATTTTATAGAAGATAAAACTACTAGTAAATTTATTTATAAGTATCTCTTTAAACTAGTTAGAGGTTCTATTAGTTAGAAAGCTAAGAAAGTAATTACTATAGCTCTATCTACTATAGAGACTAAAGTAAATAGTTTTATAGAGGCTCTTAGAGAGCTATAGTAACTAAAAGAGCTCTATAAGAAGCTAAACTAGCTTCTAAAGACTCCTATAACTATCTACTATAATAACTAGAGCTATATAGCTATAAGTAATAACCCTACTCTATATATTAGAACTAAATATACCCTATTAAAATTCTATTATAATAGGATTTAAATTATAGAGGGTTTAATAAGCTTTAACTATCTAAAAACTAAAGCTATATCTATTAATAGACTAACTAAGCTACTAACTATATCTCTTTAGTAGATCTTTAGAGATCTACTAGATCTAAAGAAATACTATAAGGATCTAATTTAGTTATTTCTTTTAAAAGAGGTATTAAGATTTACCTTATAGACTATAGAATAGATTAGGTTACTCTATATTAGTTAATTAAATAATCTTAGATTAATATAGAATAAGAAGGAATAAAATAATTAATTTAGAGCTTTCTAAAGTTAGAAATCTATTAAAACTACTAGCCTAACCTATTATAACTATTTATTAAAATAATTATACTAGTAATTATAACTATTATAATAGCTACTATAATAATTATATTAGTAATCTTATATTATACTATAGTAGTTATATTAGTAGTTCTTATATTTACTATAGTACTTATATTAGTAGATCTTATATTTACTATATAAAAACCTTAGTATTTAGTTAGTAAACCTTATAATTACTATAGTAACTATATTAATAGATTTTATATCTATTATAGTATTTATATTAGTAAATCTTATATTTACTATATAAGAACCTTATAGTAGTTATAAGTTTATATTATAGAAGATAATATATTATTTTTAGAGCTCTTAGAGCTCTAAAATACCTATAAGTATAAAGCTTTCTCTCTATTAGATAGAGGTTCTTTAAGCTATTAATTTACTCTTTTATCTATTCTATAGTTTATCTTTTTAACTACCCTATAGCTAATAAAGTCTCTCTTTTTTACTAAGTAAACTATTTCTTCTACTATATCTTTTAAAATAATCCCTTTAGTATTTCTTAGCTTACTCTATAGGTTATATCTACCTTAGACCTAGCTTACCCTATAGTTAGTCTACTCTATACTAGAGGCCTTAACCTTTTAAAAATATCTATTAGTATTAGGTTCCTATAGAAATATTCTTAGCTAATAAAGTTAATATTACTATTATCTGAGATTACTAATTAGATAAGAACTATAATCTACTATATAAGCAGGTTATTTTATAGTATTAACTTATCCTTTCTTAATATCTTTATAAGTAGCTACTAGATAGATATCTATATATACTTAAATCCTCCCTTTTCTTAACTCTATACTATTATCTTAAGATCTATATACTAGATCTCTTATTTAATATTTAATATATTATTAATCTAGCTCTCTATTAACTATATATCTATCTCCTTTAGTATATTCTTATTATATATATAAGTAATAAACCTAACTAGGTTTATTTAGATAGCCTAGTATTACTATTATTATCTAAGATTATAAATAACTATAAGACTTTTAAATATATCTCTTTCTTCTTCCTCTCTCTTCTTATCTATATTATTTAATATAGTCTATACTATCTATAGCTATTATTCTATTATAGCTTTTATTATATTTAGTCTATTCTAAAAAACTAATTAAATAATTATATATCTCTAGTAATCTTAGATAAACTTATATTTCTACTCTCTCTTATTTTTATTTCTATTCTTATTCTTATTATTACTTCTAAACTATATAATCTTATAGTTTAGTACTAATATTATATTTAGTATAGAGCTTATTACTAATAAGTATTTAATCTAGTTCTTTTTAATTTTCTTCTAGATTATTTTATTTTCTTTCTTATCTAGATAGAGAAAGTTTATTTTCTAAAGCTATTTCTTATAAGCTATATAATCTATATCTAAAAGTTATATTATTCTATATAGAATCTTATTATACTTTATAAATAGATCTAGCTATATAGATTACTTAAGTATAATTATATAGATCTATATAAATACTATATTTAAGTTTTATCTATATATTTTAATTAAGAAAATATTCTATTATAGCTAGTTAAGACTTAAAATAGCTATTATTTACTATAGAAAGAAGATAGAGAGCTTCTAACTAGTTACTATAAGTAGTTTATAGCTATATATTATATAATACTAGAGCTTAAGCTATTCTATTAATAATTTAGTTTAGAGCTAGAAAGCTTTAGAGAAAAAGAAAGAAAGTAAGAGGAGATATATAATCTAGATTTAAAATATATAAGAAATTTAGAAATAATTTTTTTAAATTTTAGTTTTTAATATAGCTAAGATTATATTTAATCTTAATTATTTATAGATTTAGTATAGAATACTATATATAGTTTTAAACTAATAGAGAGAACTTTATTTAAGTATTTATAATTCCCTTATTATATCCCTATTTAACTAGTTTATAAAATCCTTAATATAGTATACTAGATATAAAGCTAGATATATAGCTCTAATATATAGACTGAGTTTTATATCTAGTTACTAATATATAATAAGATATCTACTATTCTATTATTTCTAATACTTATATAGATAACCCTAGCTTCTATTTAATACTTACTACTATTATAGATTATCTCTAGATAGAGATAAATATAAATATCTATAGATCTATTTAATAGAATAGATAATATAAAATAAGTATATACTCTACTATAGATAGATATTTATATCCTAGTTTAATACTATAATTATAATAATATCTATTAGCTTAATATTATTAGGAATAGCTATATATAAGTTAATAATATATATATAAAGAACTATATAGTTATTATTCTTAGTAGTTATAGATATAATACTATTAATCTTATTAGGATTAGAAAAATAGAGTATCTACTAGTAGAAGTAGTAGTATAATATATAGAGAAAGTATTATACTATAATAAATAAACTATAGTTAAACTATTTAAATATTTTAATAGCTCTTTTAGCTTCTATCTGGAAATACTAGCTTTTAAGATATTTATAGCTAATTTTACTATTAGTAAGGATTTATATCTAGATAAAATAGATTAAAATATACTTAATAAAGAAGTAGTAGTTCTCTAGAGAATTATAGTTTCTACTCTATATAGCTCTTAACTTAGTATATATATTAGCTAGAGTAAACTTAAATATATCTATATCTAGTACTCTTTTCCTTCTACTTTTTACTAGAAAGAATACTAGATATATTATTTCCTTATAATTATAAATCAGGAGCTATAAGAGAATTCTAAGTATATCTTTAGCTTATTTATATATATAAATATCCTTACTAATTATAAAACTAATTATCTAGTTAATAAAGTATTTAGACTATTATAATAATATCTCTTCTAGCTAATATATCTTAATAATAAGCTATAGTATTTATAGTAGATTTATAATCTAGTTATAGAGCTAGAGCTTATATTAATCTATTATATCTTTTAGAAAGAAGATAAACCCCTACTACTCTCTAGAGTAAACTATATTAAAACTAATCTTACTACTAGTAATAGCTATAAAAAGTATAGATAATATTCTAGCTAGTATATATAGCTAGTAGTTAATAAAATACTAAAGAGTAAGTATTATAATAATATAGAGTAATACTATTAACTATAGTATAAATAGATCCTATATCTAGTATAATATAATATAGTTTATAAGCTATAGATACTTATTAATATTCTACTATATAAATATATTTAAATCTTTAGCTATAAGTATATAGAAGGTATTTTAATCTAGTATTATAATAATAGTATCTAATCTATTAAATAGCTAGTTTATCTATTTAATTAATTATTATTAAGCTTTCTCTACTAATTATAATTAAGCTATAAGTATTATTATAATATATAGCTCTACCTATTAGCTATATCTCTATAATAGGTTCTTAAGATTACTAGCTATATATTAGATTAATTATAATAGTATTTATTCTACCTTCTAATAGCTAGCTTTAATCTTATTCTTTTAGACTATTACTATCTAGACTTTATTATTATAAGTAAGATTAAGAATATTAGGATATAAGAAGGTTTAGATAGTAGCTATATTAAAGTTCTTCTTCTTAATAGTATAGAATTATATATATAAGATACTATATCTAAAGATAAAGCTAGTCTTTCTAGGCTCTAAGATAATTAAAATAGAGTTTTATAGTATATAAACTAGATACTTAGTTATAATAGTATATAAAATCCAGAGAGACTTCTAATCCTCTTCTATAGTTTATTTCTTCTTACTCCTACTTCTATAAAAAGCTTATCTATTATCTCTATTATATTTATTAAAACCCTTTACTCCCTTATTTTCCTAACTACTATATATCTTTAAGTTAATATTAGTTTTATTCTCTATTTATAGATCTATTTTTCTAAGTAGAGTATCTATAAACTATTTATAAAAAAAATATAAGATATTATACTAGTAATACTATTAAGCTAGAGTAATATATCTATTTTACTTTAGTAGGAACTTAGATACTATATCTATAAATTAAGTTTATTATTATAATATTTATTCTTTCTTACTAATATATTAAGCTAGACTATTATAATAACTATTAATCTCTAGCTCTAGTTCTAATTCTAGCTCTAGTTTAAAGCTAATAGTACTATATCTAGAATAGAAATCTTCTAGTATTTCTATAATACTATTACTAGAGAACTAGTACTATAGCTTAATATCCTTATAATTATAGAGAAAGATAGTATTATTAAATTATTATAATCTACTAGTATTCTCTATATTCTCTATACTCCTACTAGGGATCTTAAGCTTATCTCTTATTATATTATACTCTATCTAAGTAAGTACTTTCTATATAGTACTCTATAATCTAGAGAAGTTCTTCTTACTATATAGTATCTTAATAGCTATACTATATATAGCTACTAAGCTTAATAACTCCTTAGTAATATATAATACTATTTATATAGAGTTATAACTTCTAGATAGATAATATATAAACTATAGTCTAATCTTCTTAATATTTAGCTTAATAAAGCTATTAAAAAATAGCTAGTTTTACTTCTCTTATAAGGATATAGAACTATACTTTTAGTACTTTTTATTATAGAGCTATAAGAAGAATATATAGATTATTTATAGTTTCTAATATATAAAAATAATATATAGAATCTAGTAAATTAGTATCTATTTAATTTTCTCTTCTATCTATATTAGTATATAAATATAAATAGATTTAGATAGGAGAAGGTTTAATTAAGCTATAATATATATATTTAGTAGCTCTTTTAAGCTATATAGATCTTTTATAATATATAGAAAGCTATTAATATTATAAACTATTAGTACTAGCTTCTATTCTACTATATTATCTTAATAGAGATAGATCTTAGTATTAAACTAATTTTTATTTTTTTCCTTATATTAGCTTATAAATTAAGCTTTAAGTTAGCTAGTTAGTAATAGCTAGTTATAATAAAGACTTATAACTAAAGTATCTAGAGGCTATATAGTTTAGTCTAAGCTGAGCTATTATAACTATTTTCTTTACTTAGTAAAGAATAATCTACTAACTTTTATACTAGATCTAGTCTATATCTTATATAGATATAGATACTAGTAGTAGTTTATAAGATATAATATATCCTGCTCTTTATATTAATATACTAGATATAATATAAGGCCTATAGTAAGAATATAGATAATCTATTAAACTAGTTTCTTCTTTTTATTTAAGTTTTTCTTCTTAATCTAGTTATAAATTATCTAGTAGGTAGATAGTTCTATAGTAACTAGCTTATTTTATTCTTTATCTTATTCTTTATTATATATCTTATTTAGAAAATACTTATTTATAGTACTAATATTTTTATCTAGTCTACTATTTAGATTAATAATACTATTTAGAGCTAATTATTAATAAGCTATATATATTATATAAAGTTAAGTATTTAATCTGAGTAAGACTTATAACTATATAGATATATTAAGTATATATACTATAACCTACTATTCTCTTTTACTATATTAATCTATATATTAGTATTAAATACTAGTAAGTAGTTATTTAGTAATATATTACTATCTGAGGTAACTATATTTATTATATTATTATCTATTAAGTCTATTAAATTAGTTCTATATAAATATTAGTATATTAAAACTATCTCTAGAAATAGTATATCTAATATATATTTTTTTCTATTATATTACTCTCTAATTAGAGATCTAGATAGGGCTAGCTTATTTAAACCTCTATATTATTATATCCTAATATTCCCTAGTAAGTTATCTATTAGTATTAATATATCTAACCTAGGAGATAATAATAATAACTTAAGAAAAGCAGAGTTTATTATAACTTAATTATTATTATTATTATTATCTAATCTATTAGAAAAAGTACTATTATTAGTAATAGAGAAAAAGTTAGATTATAGTATATTAGAGCTTACTATTATTAATAGTAGTTCTCTTATAGATATAATAGATAAAAATAAACTTAATTATAGATATTATAAAATTATATTCTATAGTCTGATTATATAGATATTTAGTAAGAATATTAATAATAATAAAATAAATTCTCTATAATATCTTAATTAAAACTATATTTTTAGTTTAATCTTAGCTTTTTAATACTTTAGTACTATAATAATAATAATAATATAAATATTTAATATATAGAGATAGTATTTTAAGGATATTACTTAGGTTTATTAAAAATACTAGATATTAGGTTTAGGGTAATTAATAGTTAAAGTACTATAAATAGTAAAGATCTTAGAGATTCTTTTAAATTTCTATATATATATTAATCTAATAAATAGTATTTAAAAATATACTAGATCTCCTATTTAATTATATATAGATTATTTATTTTCTTCTTAATCTATTAGATTAATATACTATATTATTATATATATAATAAGGGGTTCTATATATATAAAGAATCTACTTACTAGTTCTAATTAAAATATTCTAAATAGAAAAGATTAGATTAGATTATTTAAGTAGAGTTTATAGTATAATATACCTAGTAGGCTTAGAAAACTATTATAATATTTATTAACTTATTATAAGTAGCTCCTTTCCTTCTTTATCTATATTAGAAGGAGAAAGAAGAAATACTATAGAAAGAGAAATTATTATTATTATTATTATTTATTATTTATTATTTATTATTTATTATTTATTATTTATTATTTATTATTTATTATTTATTATTTATTATTTATTATTTATTAAGAGATTAATTACTAGTAATATTATTAGTAAGTAGAAAAAGAATAATAATCTTAGCTATAGCTATAATAGTAAAACCTATTAAATATATCTATTTATCTAGCTATATAAGTAACTCTTTTAGTCTATCTAGTATACCTAAATCTTAATCTAGAAGCTTTAGATTACCTAGGTATTATAATCTAAATAATAATAATACTATAGTAGTTATATATAATAAGGATTTATAAAGCCTCTCTATTTTAGATCTATTAGCTACTAAAAGCCTTAATATATTAGGGGCTAAATTAAGTTAGTTTCTCTTCTAGAAGATCTTAAGTATTATAGTTAGTAGCTCTAGTTAGATTCCTAGTATTAAAATATATAGTAGCTTACTATTTAGTTTTCTTTCTAATTCTATTTTCTCTATTACTTCTAGTACTAATACTACTAGCTTACTAATATAAGATATTATTATACTCTATATACTTAATAAATAAGATTATATAGATCTATTTAAAACTCTATCTAAATATAAAAAAAAGCTTAAGAAGTTTATTAACTAATAATATATATTCCTTATTAAGAAAGATATACTAAAGTATATAGTCTATAAGCTTACTAGAGATTATATTCAGACTAATAATAAAGAGAGTAATTTAGATATAGATAGCTATATAAATTATATAAAGCTACTTTTTTCTTCCTTAATAGTTATACTCTTAAGAAATATCTAGCTCTTCTAGATATTAATCCTAGTATTACTAGATATATTAAACTATTAAGATACTAATAAAGATAAGAAAAATAAGAATAATATTTCTTTATAATTATCTATTAGTCTAATTTTTATATAGATCCTCTAGATTAATTATAAATCTATTATAATAGAACTAGATAATAATATATAAATATTAGAGTAGAGACTTAGTAATAATAGTAAGCTAGTAATTCTAGTAAAGACTTTTTAAACTAAGCTAAGAATTAATAAACTTAAGAGCTATTATAAGAAAGTAGATAGAGCTTTTAATACCCTAGCTATTATCTAAAAGCTATAAATAAAAAACTTTACTAATAGGTTATCCCTATAAGAGATTTATATTATTAGTATTATTATCCTATAAAATATATTTAGTAGTTAAAACTAGAAATAGCTTATTAATATAATAATATACCTTTATAATTATTATTTATAGTACTATCTTACTAATCTTAATTAGAATATAGAGAAAGTAGTAAAAGAGATTTATAAAAATAGTCTAGTAATACTATCTAGTTTTACTCTATATTAGGCTTAAGCTACTTAGTATAATAGTTCTAATATATTAATAATTAATAATATTTAACTAGTTAATATAAAGATATTATTTATCTATAAATAAGATTATTAATTAAGTTTAACTATAATAGTATTAAATAGAGATATTAAAGATTTTCTAGCTAAGAATAGAATAAATATTAATATAGGGTTAATACTTTTAATAAAAATAGCTAAGTATTTTAATAAGAAGCTTAGTTTTTCTAAAAGTATTTTAACTAAGAAGATCTATATCTAGTAATTACTAATAGTAATAATAGATATCTTTAGCTTTAGAATTTATATCTTTATCTCTAGAAGTTTCTTTATATACTATAATAAGATCTATTTATCTAATAATATTAGGAAAGAGAATAAGTTCTATACTATAGTATTTACTATTATAGATAAGCTTTCTAACTTTTTAAATATCTATAAAATATTATATATATATATTATTTAATCTATCCTAATACTCTTTTCTTATAGTAATAGTATTATATAAGATCTTTCTAGAGATATAAGGGTTCTAGAGGTTTAAATAGTTATAAATAGTAATCTAAGTATCTTATATAAAATATCTATTCTAGAACTCCTTAGAGTTTATATATTTTCTAGAGATTTTATAAAGAAGTTAGATAGTATAATAAAAGGTAATACTAATACTAAGATAATAGTCTACTAATAGTTTAATCTCTATAATAAATATTATTATTATTATTATAGAGATAGTAAAGATAGTAATAGTAATAATAATAATAATAATAATAATAATAATAATAATAATAAAACTAGGGAGAAAGAGAATAAGAACTATACTTAATATAAACTGATTTTATAGAAGAACTTAAATATTTAGTAAGAGTAGAACTTAATTATATATATAATAGTAGAGTAATTATATATATAATTAATAGTAGGAACTGATTATATAATAATAGATAAACCTAATCCTAATATCTTAGTATAATAATCTAATTATTAGCTATTATAATATATAATTAATTACTCTAATTCTTAAAATATATAATTACTATTTAATTAATCTACTTATCTTTTATTAGAATATATTATTACTATTTAATTAATCTATATTACTTCTATAGTAAATATTAATCTCTATATAATTAATCTAATTTCTACTAAAAGATATAGTTATTTCTTATTATTATTTAATATAAATCTGCTTTTTCTTTTATATATTATACTTAGTACTACTTATATACTAATCTATTAATAAATTAGTTCTAGTATTTATATAGTCTCTCTCTAAGATATATAATAACTATTTAATTTAATTAATATAGCTATTAATATATATAATTACTATTTAATTAATATAACTATTAATTTATAAAAAAAAATAATTTTACTTATAAACTAGATATAGTTATAAAGAGCTAATTAAAATTAAAAATAAATCTAGTAATTAATTCTATAGAGTTAAATTAATCTAAAACTAATATTATACTAAAGATAATCTAATAATATAGAATACTATCTGATAGAAATTAATAATAGATACTATAATCTGGAATTAAATATCTATTACCCTTAGAGAAATCTTTTTAATATTTTACTAAATTAGAGATATACTAAATTTAAAATAAATCTAGAAGAGAAATATATTAAAAAGAACTTTATAAGAAAAGCTTATAGATAAATTACTAAACTAGTATTTAATAGAATAATTTAGTAGATATAATAAATTATAAAATCTCTATTTAAAATAAAACTAATATATAGAACTAAATATAGAACTAAATATAGAAATAATAATTTAAAAAGCTATAAAAAATATTTAGATAATAATTATTAAAACTATTTAAAAAATAATTAAAAAGATATTTAATAATAAGAAAGAAAGTTTAGAATTAATTTAAATTTAGATTATATCTAGTATAAATCTAATATATATATATACTAATAATAAACTAAAGCTTATTCTAATTTAATATATTTATAAAATAATTATTTAAATTAAAAACTACTAAATAAATATAAGAAATAGAGATCTAAAGAATATAATTAAAGTAATTAATATATATAGAAGAATTAATTCTAAAATAATTATAGCTAGAAAACTAAAAAGTAGTAATATAATTATTATATTCTATAAAGAGATTAAATAGAATATAAAGAATAAAGAATAAATAAAAGTAATATTTAGTCTAGAGATAAAACTAAGCTAGAGATAATATATAGTAATAATAAAAGAAATTAGAATTATAATAATTATTTAAAATACTAAAGTATTTTAAAAGAAAATAAATTAAATAAACTAAATTAAAATTATAAAAGTAAAGCTAATATAGAAATAAAATAAAACTATATTAAAATAGAATCTAATTCTAAGTATAATTTTATTAGAAGAAGTAAATATACTATATAAATAGAGAATAATTATAAATATTAAAATTAGCTAATATAAATCTTTTTATAAAGTTATATAATTATATTAATACTATAATTACTATAAGATTAGCTATATAATATACTATTATAATAAGTAAGTAAGATATAATTAATATATAGCTAGAGTATATCTAATTAAAAAGCTCTATTTAGTAAAAGCTAAAGAAAATATATTAATATATATATTATATAAAGAACTATATCTAGTCTAGATATAAGCTTATTTTATACTAAATAAAAAGAAAGAGAAAATAAGAGAAGTATATAGTAATTATCTAATAGGATTTATAATATTAAAAAAAAATAACTTAAAACTAAGCTCTAGATACTAAATTAAAACTATATAATAATAATAATAAACTCTATTTAATTTAATAATTAAACTAAAAAGAGAATTAAACTATTTAGTAGAAATAACTAACTAAAGATTAAAAGTTATAATTAGAATACTCTAAAAGATAAAAACTATTATTAATATAATATAAGAGATAAATATTACTAGTACTTTTAATTAAATATAAAATAAAAATATATTAAATCTAGATAGTTCTTTAAGATAAATAATAACTAGATTCTAATTAAGCTTATTCTAATAATATTAGATATAGTTATATAGAATATATAAAAAATACTAAGTAATATAAAGAAAATACTCTAGATTTAAGTTAAATATAATATAATAGTAGTATAAAAGATAATAATACTTTTAAATAAAAATACTTTAATATATCTAGTAAAATCAGAATATATAATAATATATAGAGAAAGAAGATATATAATATATATATAAAATATATATAGATCTAAGATATAGAAAATAAAAGTAAATAAAAACTAATATATAGTTAGAATATTAAAATATAAAATTAAGATTTAGAATATATATAATCTACTAAATCTAATCTTTATTTAGTTTTTAATTTAGATTTTTAATAAACTAGATCTAGATAAATATAATATATTTCTTAGAAATATAAATATTTATAATCTACTATAGAATAAATATAACTAAAAGATTATAGAAATAAATAAATTTATAATAGTAATAAAATAGATTTAATTAGATTTTCTAATATTAAAAGAAGAATATATATAATTCTATTATAGAAAGAGAAATAATATAATTAACTTAATATAGATTATATATAGCTTAATAGTAAGATATATAGGCTTAGATAATATATTAATAGGATCTAACTATATAGTATAAAGAGTTTAATTTAGAATTAGATTTAAAGTAAAAAAGATTAGAATAATAGAGAATATTAGAAAATAAAGAAAGATTAATATCCCTCTTATAGAGATTAAAGCTTATAATAGATTTAGAAACCTATTATTAGAAGTTAAAGATATTATATAACTAGAAGTATTAATAGACTTTATTATTAATTATCTAAATTAGATTATAAATAGAATAATCTCTATAGAGCTCTAGATTAAATCTAGAGATAGAAAAGAATAATAAACTTCTAAAGTTATTAAGATATCTAAAATAATTAAAATAATCTAAAGAAAATATATAATAAACTCTAGCTAGTAATAATAGGAAAATCTAAAAGAGATAGAGAAATTAGAAAAAAGAACTATATTAAAATTAGATTAAAAGTAATAGTAAACTATACTAAAAGAAATAAGTTAGAATAATAAGAAACTCTAGACTTTAAAGAGATAGATTAGATTAAAAAGCTAGAAACTATATAAGATTTTAAAAATACTAAATATAATAGAAGAAAGAAAGAAACTAATATAAATCTATAGAGAAAAAGTATAAAAATTAATAGAGATCTTTTTTCTAAAAGAATTATATAAATAAGAATTACTCTCTAGATTAAAATAGAAAGAAAAAGATTTAATATTAATATAGATAATAATTATCTTTAAAGAGATTAAGAATATATTTAAATATATATTACTATAGAAAGTATTAGAAGAGAATAAAATATTAATAGGTTTTCTAAAAATATATAGAAAACTATTTTACTAAATACTTATATATCTAGTTACTAAGAGCTTTAAACTAGACTATTTTCTAATATAGTTTTAGACTATTCTTATAATAATACTAAAGAAATCTAGAAAAATATTAATAAAAAGAAAGACTTTAAAAGAATAATAGTTAATATTATTACTAAGTATAATAAATAAAATAATAAAAAAAGTACTAGAAGATTATATTATAATTATAATAGAAGTATATAAACTTCTTTCTAATAGCTAGATAGAAAATAGATATAATAGATTAATAAAAGTAATTCTGAAAATATATATAAAAACTATCTAAATAGTATAAAGATTTAAAGAATTAGTTATACTATTACTTCTAGATATAAATAGTATATTTAATATAGTATTATATAAAAGATTATTTAAAGTAACTAGAGTAAAAAGATATTCTAAGAATATCTATAGATAGATTAAGATATTTCTAAAAGGGAGAATAATATAATTCTAATTTAATAGTAAGATAATAATAGTAATATTAGTCTAAATAGATATATTATAGAGATTTTTATTATTATTAATTCTCTTTATACTATATATAAGTATTTTATATAAAACTTTTAAAAAAGTCTCTAATATACTAATAGTAGAGTTTATTAATAATATAAATATATTAAGCTTTAGATTTAATATAGAGATAATAAAAAAAGAACTTCTTAAAATATAAAAAAAATATAAAAAATAATTAAAAACTATTAAATTAATCTTTAATTTAATAAAAAATAAGTTTATATACTTTATAAAGAAAAGAAAAAAGATAAAAAACTAAATATAAACTAAAGATATATAGATTAAACTATATAAAGTAATTAAATTCCTTAGTATATAGCTAGATAGAAAACTCTAATAGAAAATATATATAATAAAGCTCTAGAAGAAATTTAAAAAATAGATATTAGCTCTAATTAGAATTATATTATCTATATATAGATATTTATATAGATAAATAAAAATAGTTTATAAAGTTATTATAAGATCTATAATAATATATAAAGTATTTATTTTCTATAAATCTATAGAGAAAGAAAATAAACTATAGAGATTTATATAGAGCTTAGCTAGATAATAGTTAAAATATCTCTAGATTATAATTAGAGTATATAGAGCTATATTATTAAAAATAATTAAAATAAAAATATTAATATTATTTCTAGATCTTTATATAAATAAAAGAGTAATAAAAATAGAAAAAAGATTTAAAATTAAAAGAATTATAAATATAAACTAAACTATAGTTAGTATAATAATTAAGTTAATAATAAATTAGTAGAGATAAAGATTTTAAAAAGTAAAGTTACTAAGAGTAAGCTAGTACTAGAGATAAGAAAAAGATTTTAATTTAGAAACTAAGTAAAGAACTAGATAGAAAATTAAAGTAAATATAATATAAAGAAAATCTAGATAAATATAAATAGTAAATATAATAATTAGATTTAATAGAAAAATATTTAAAAGATATAATTTTCTATAAAAATATAAAAACTTCTTTCTAATATAAGTAAAAATAAAAAGAATAAACTTAGTTTTTTTTCTCTTTATAAGAGAAGTTTCTAAGATAAATATATCTATATACTAATATAGAGAAAGAAAAAAGAATATATATTATATTATTTTATAATACTCTAGATTTAAAATCTAATAAGTTAAACTAAATATTAAAAAATTAATATAAATTTAATATAATCTTAATATTATAATAAATTAAAAATAAAATATATAAAAAATTATAAAATAAGTTTTAAATTTTAAAATATTAAAATAATATAAACTTACTAAGAAGTTAGATATATTAGAAGGAATATATAAAAACTCTAAATAGAATTTAATCTATATATAAATAGAAAATATATTAAATAATATCTAGATCTAGTTAATATAAATAATAATAGAACTATTATATATAGTTAAATAAGTATAAAAGAGAATAAAAATAGTAAAAAAGAATAGAATATTAGTATTAAGTATATAAACTAAAGATTTTAAACTATAGAACTAATTAGAATTTAAAATAAATCTAGAGTAAAAACTAATCTAAGATTCCTTAGATATATTAATATTATAATTAGTAATAGCTCTATTAGAAATATATTTTTTAAACTTATTAGAACTATTATTTTTAATCTTACTTTTATTAAATATCCTATTAGAAGAAGATATCTTTATAAGAATATTAAGAATAGATTAAACTAATTCTAATATAGTTATAATTATAAGAGCTAGAAGTTTATATAAAAACTAGTTCTAATTAAGAATATTTTAATTAAGTATATCTAACTAAGTATTAAAAGTAATTATCTATTAGTAATTCTTCTTACTTTTAGTCTCTAAAGTAATAATAATAATTTTATTATTATATAGAGTTTAGAATAAAACTAGAGTAAGATTAATATAGCTACTAAGAGTAATAGTATTAGTATAATTCTAAATACTATTAGAGATAAAAATATAAATAGATTTATTAGATTAATAAGCTATAATCTTTAAAATAAGTATATTCTATTAAGCTTATTATAATCTAGATTAGAATAAAAACTAATATAGAAAAATACTAAATAGGAATATAAAATATATATTAAATTCCTTAGTACTAGAAGTAATATTAATAATATAGATCTATAAATAAGTTATATACTTAGTAGAGAAATAATTAATAAAATACTATATAGATTAGAATTAAAAGAGATTAGAACTAGATATAAATTTATCTTTAAATAGAAGATTTTAAAACTATAATATTTATAGTAGAACTTAGATTAAAAATCTATTATAGAATTAGTATAAAACTAATTTAAAAATAAATAGAAAACTTACTAGATTAAAGAGTATAATAGATAGTATATCTATTAGTAGCTATACTATTAATATATTACTAATAACTAGTTCTAGAATAATAAGAATTAGAAAAAATTAGAAATTAAGCTAGAGATAAAATAGAAAAGGAGGGAATAAAGTAGATCTATATAATAGTGGAGAGTAGAAAGTAAAATAAGATAGAAAAAATATAGAAAAAATATAGAATAAGATCTATTCTAAATCTTATTTATATTAAAATTAATATAGAGAAAGAGAGGAACTTATCTAATTATCTAGTTATATAAAAAAGAAAGAGAAAAAAAAAGAAAAAGAAATTAGAAAAAAAAAAGATATTTATAAATATAGAAGAGAATATAAATAATCTAAATAATCTAAGAATTTATAAGAAAAATATACTAAATACTAAAAAGTTATATAAGTAATAGTAAATATATAAAAAATCTATATTATAACTAATCTAAATTAATATAATAACTATATCTTCTTAATCTATAATTAAAAAAGTTAAATAGAGAAAAATATAAAACTAAGAAATTAAGCTAGAGCTATATTAACTATATATAGAGAATAGATTAAATAAACTAAAAAATAAAAATAATAAAGAAATTCTATTTAAATAACTTTTAAAAAGAAAATTAAAATTAGAAAATAAAAATTAAAGTTAATTAATTAAATAATAGGAAAAATATCTCTTAAATTAATTATTTAAAACTAACTATAAGAAATTAATTCTAAAATAAAGCTAAATTATATTCTATATAGATATAAATTAAAAAGTACTCTATCTATATTAACTAATAGATAAGAGCTAAGATAGAAATATAGTAGATAAATAAAGAAAGATAGAAAACTAGGAGCTATATTAGTATCTAGATAAAGCTATAAAGGAAATAAGTAGAATAAGGTTTTTATTCTATATATAAGGTTTTCTCTTATTAGAGATTAGATAGAGAGACTAGAGACTAGCTAGATCTAGTACCTAGAGTAAATAATAATAATATAACTATTAATATATATAATTACTATTTAATTAATATAGCTATTAATATATATAATTACTATTTAATTAATATAGCTATTAATTATAGTAGTTAGTATATACTATATTTTTTTTAATTAATAAGAGGAGAGTATATATACTATCTAATCTATTTAACTATAAATACTACCTACTAGTCTTATATATTTAGTACTACTACTTATATAGTACCTACTTAGTTTTAAACAGGCTAAAAACTAGTCCTGATCAGTCTTAGCCTTATACCTTATACGGGAGATCAGTATATCAGGCTATCACTAATAATTATCGGTCACTCGCGGCTTATTACCAATAGGCCGGTCGTAGGCTACTAAAATTGGTAAGCGCACCCGAAGAGCTGTTATTTGGTGACTACTATAAGATTTTGAGAATAGTAAAAGAGAACCTATTATCTAAGATATATACTTTCTATTAACCCCTGAAGAACTCTATCTTTCCGATATAATAGGTACAGACTCAGATTGATTATATTTATTATCCCTAAACCTCATCCTGTACCTCCACTATATCACGGGGCTCTTTAAGTCTACAGAGGCACAGGAGCCAGAAGGTAAATATATAATAGGAATAAAATCCCAAAATTAGAAGCCTTAATAAGCTATTTAAAGTAATAAGTAATTAATAAGATCTTTATATTTATCTACTTAGATAATTAACTCCTCTTCTTATTATATTTAATATAGTTCTTTAGAATATAAGTAGGTTATAAATAGATATTTTAATAAATTATTAGAAATAAAGTTTAGTAGTCTCTATATTTATATATAGTATAAGAAAAATCTAGGTAAGAATTAAAAAAAAAAAAAAAAAAAAAAAAAAACTATATAAGATAATTTTAGAGCTCTATTCCTATACTTAATAGCTTCTTATTTTTAATTAGCTCTTTAAGAATATAAGAAAGGAATTCTAGATTATATTAGTTAATAAGGTAGTCTATCTCTTAAGATCTAAGTATAATACTGAACAGCGGATTCTTATTAATAGTAGTATTATCCTCCTAGTAAGAACTAACTTAGTAATAATTAATAGAGACTATATAACTAGATCTATTAAAATCCTTACTAGTAGATAGAGTTCCTATAATACTCTAGGAAAAAGGATAATTTCTTATATAATACTAGGTACTGCCCTAGTAGTATTAACCCTCTTATTACTTTATAATAGTAATAGTTAAAGCGGAATATTAGATAAAGCAGAATTAAAGCTTAGTATATATCTACTCTCTATTACTATACTAGTTATACTAACTGCTATAGTTAGAGATAGCTATCTCAGCAGTAGCAGTAGATAACTTACTTATAGTAATATTAGTTTGCCCAGTATTAGATTGCCTAGTATTAGATTACCCAGTATTAGATTGCCTATTAGCCGGGGTTATAGTAATACTTTTATCCAGGGGAGTAGTCTTTATATAAGCTGCTAAAAGAAGAGTAGGAAGTAATATAGAAAGCTGTATAATAAATACTTTAGGGAGCCTGAGAGAAGTAAGGAGAATATAAGAAAGAGAGTAAAAATATTAAGTACTCTATACTATAAGACCAGAGCAGTTTCTAGTAAACTGGATAGGAGTATAGAACTTTATAATCTATAAGGAGGAAGATACTGAATAGAATTTTATAGTAAACTATAAGTCCCTAAGATAGAATAAGAAGTAATATTCTATATAACTACTAGATATTTTCCCCCTGAAGTTAAATAAAATACTTACTCTTATATAAGTAATATACTATAGCCTAGGTATTTAATAAAATTAAAAAGAGGAATAGCTCTAGTAATTATAAATAGTTATAATAACTATATAATTATAATATTCTTATTACTATTAGAAATAGCTGCTATTATAGTAGTAGATAGGGATTATAAGTTAAATAGCTTAGATTTAGAAAAACTATTAATAGGAAGACTATTTTAATAACTATAGTTTTAAGAAGATCTATAAATCTACAGATAGTACTAAATTAAAATTATTATTTTAGTAGAGTATAATATAGTTAGAAATAGAAAAATATAGATCTACTATTTTATATTAATCTAATATAATCCCTTATTTATAAGGGTATAATATATTTATAGTATCTTTAAAGTTATATTATAAACAGATATCTTGTAGATAATAAGATCTCTTTCGGAAGATAGTTTCTTTAGCTGAGAAGATAGTTTCTTTAGCTGAGAAGATACTTCTGCAGGGAACTATCTATTAGAACTCGAATAGAGAGAGTTCCCTTATTTTACAGAATATAAGTTAGATTTTAATACTAGCTTTATATTCTACCCAGTAAGTTTATTAGTACTTACTATATTTATATATATTACTAATATTTTATAGTATATTTAGCCTGTACTGGAAACTTATTTGATCGAAGTATACTCAGGTATTAGCTTAGGTATAAGGTATATATTTATTATATTAAATACTTTATATAAGGTAGGTATAAAGCAGGATAGCAGGTTATTATAATATATATATAGTCTAAAGGGTTATAGGTTAATTACTATACTAGTTCTTCTTTATATAACTTTAAAATAATAAGGGGTTTAGGATTAGTATATAAAGTTTAGTCTGAAGATTTTTATTCTGCTGAATATAAACTAAAAGTAAAGAGCTTTATAAGTAGAGGCTTATAAGTTATTTAAAGTTAAAGTCAGTAGAGATAGTAATAGAATAAAGTCTAAGGGGATTACCTTAGAGAGTACTAAAGAATAGAGCAGATTAGAAACCTAAAGACTTTAAGAGAGGAAAGGAGTATAAGACTTTAGAGGGAGCTATATATAGATATCTAAATAAGCTACTTTAAAATAGTCTTATAACTTATAGAGTCCAGACTTACCAGGGTAGAGGAAAAGCGGTTAAGAGTATATAAGTACTTATTAAGGGGAATTTATTAGTATATAGAGGTACTAACAGAAGAGGGAAATAACTCTGTCTTAGTTAGTAATCTAGATAATCTAGTTCCTAGGATTATTAGGATTACTTATAAGGGTAGTAATCTAGTATATAATTAGTAGAAAAAGATAGAGTATATCTTAGGCTTCTAAAGGTATATATAATATATATATACTTATATTAAGGTATATTTCTTAAGTATAGTATAAGTTCCTCTAACTTATAATTTATAATATTTATAATTCTTATTTATAGATAATTATAGTTCTCTTAATTTATTCTAATACTTATCTGCTAACTGAAATACTATTATCTAATCTTAGTTCTTTTATAATAGACCAGGCTCTGATTATTAATAGCTTTATAGTTATTAAGTCTATACTCCTATTTAATTTTACTATAAATAGGCAGGATAAAGATAGATAAAGATAAGAGATATTTATTTTAATAAATAGATATAATATAATCTATAAGTAAGCTGATTATATAAGTAAGCTAATTACTTCTATCTAGAAATTAGAACTTTCTCTTTATAATTAAATAACTTTCTACTATAAAATAAATATAACTTTATATAAAGTAAATATTATCCTTATAATCCAAGCTCTTAATTAAAACCTGAAATTAAGTATTAGAGCAGTAGTAAAAGTCTATTAAGTTCTATATATAACCCTTTATAACTAATATACTGATTATATAGTAAAATATAATACTTAATTAAAATTAATAAATCTATTAAAATCTAAAGAGGAAACTATTATCTTATATATACTTAAGCTATCTATATATATATTTCCTCCTAGAATATATAGTATTAAGAAAATAGCTAATATCTTACTATATATATATAATATACCCCCTATTAGTATTAATTAGGCTTCTAACTTTATTAAGTAGTAACTAGAGCTCTATATATACTGGGTTTAGAAATATAACTATTAGAGAGCTAAATATAAAGATCTAAAGGTTATTATATCTTAGTTTAGTCTTATATATAATCTAAAAGTAAAATATAGTATTCTAAATAAGGATCTATATAACTTTAATAAGACTAGCTTTATAATAGATATTATCTTCCCTAGGATAGTAGTTATAACCTCAGAGGGTTATATAAAGGCTAAGCTAGTTCAGCCTAATAACTGGAAGTAGGTAACTATAATCCAAGGGGTAAATACAGCTAGCTAGGCTATCCCTTCTTTTATTATTCTAGCTACCTAATATTACCTTAAGAACTAGTATTAGGAATATAACCTACTGTATAACTAGCAGCTTATAATAACTAAGAATAGCTAGACTACTAATAAGGTTAGTCTGGATTAGATTAAGTATTTTAACTTCTATATAGCTCCTTATATAAAGGGGGTATATTAGATACTAATTCTTAATAGCTATAAGAGCTACTACTTAGCTAACTTTAAGACCTACTATTAAGAGCAGAAGATTATTATAGTCTATATACCTTCTTACTCCTCCTACTTTCTTTAGCTACTAGATATTAGCTACTTTAAACTACTTAAGTAGTTATATAGATAAGAGATTAAGAGTCTAATACAGATATATATTATCTATATTAGTAAGCTTAAATTTCTCTCTGTTTTTTATATAGTCTTTTTCTACTTCTTTATAGAGAAGAATATCCAGGCAGACTTTATTAGATCTAGCCTAATACTATATAACCTAGAGAGGGTTCTTTTAAAGCTAGATATAGTACTATAAATACTAATACTACTAGAGACCCTATCTGAGATAAGATAGCTCTGGGTTCTAAAGATACTATAGACTGTATATAAGATAAGTATATAGTCTGAGTATATTAAATCTTAAATCTTAGCTTATTAAAATAGCTCTCTAACCTCTATACTAGCTATAGTAGATTAATTTATAAAAGGGGTAACTATAATAATATACCAGATAGCTCTTTTATATACTGAGGTCTATAATCTTTATATAGTAAATAAGGTACTAAGTAAGTACTAAAGAGCTAAAAAAAGCTATATATAGCTTAGAGGGTCCCTAACTATATAGAATAGAATAGATCTATTAGATCAGAAGGATATAGATAAATAGCTAAGAGGGGAAAACTGTAGAAGTAGTAGTTAGGGAGGGCAGGCTTATATAAAGACTCTATAATATAGTAATTATAGAAAGCCTGGTTATAATATCTAAACCTATAGGGAGGCTGAAGAGAAGTCTAATAAATTAATTTCTAGTATTATTATTATAGATAATTAGCTATTATTATTTTAATTAACTTTATTATATGAGGGATAGGTAGAAGTAATCAGCTTACTTATATAATTAGCTTACTTATAGATTATATTAGAACTACTAATTATTTCTAGTAAATATATAAAAATAATAAGTACTCTTCAGACTTATATATTTCTATATAGAGCTTAAGAGGTAGTATAGAGTAAAAATAGAATTAAATATATAAGAGCTTATATTAAGGAAGCTATAGCTTATAACCTATAAACTATAAGTATAAGCCTATTTATCCCTACTATTAATAATAACCCGGATTAGGTAAATCTACTCCTATAGCAGGCTTAAGAAGTTATACTTCCCTATAACCCTTTACTTCTTAAAGATATACTTTATTTTATCAGAAGAGGTAAAAGGAAATAGCTTTCAGACTGAGTTATCCTTATAGAAACTAGAGAAGATAATATCCAGTAGATAGTATATCTTACTACTATAAGTAAGCTTATTCTATAGCTTATCTGCTTTAATAATATTAAACCCCTAATTTATTATTATAGTAGGTATCTAGTCCTATTTAAAGTAGAGTTAAGAGTTAGCTAAAGTACTACTAATATAGCTATTTCTAGGTAAATATAGATATAAAAGGGGAGAGAGAAGGGGTAAGTATATAAGTATATAAAATTAATTACCCCTAATCGAGGTAATAGTATTACTAAAGATAGTTCTAACTATTATAAAGCCCCTGTAGAGTTCTAAACCAGGATATAAAAGTTTCTTAGTACTCTTAAAAAAAGACCAGGGTATATTTCTATAAAATCAGGCTTCTTATAGAGGGCCTTTATAGCCTCCTGGGTCTTTAGATCAGGATTAATATCCTTAAAACTCTTATAAGGTTTAAGATTTATAAACTTATATAGCTTATTTAGTATACTGATATACTAGCTATAAGCCTAACTAATACTAAGTATTATAATAAGCTTAAGTATAATAAGTATTTAGTATACCCTGAAAGCAGCTATAGGATTTTATATAAGTAGAATATTTAATAAGTAAAAAGGAGGAGGGTATTTACTACTAATATCCTATATACTCTCTATAATAAGCTTTACCAGGGCCTTAGTTCTAAAGAAGCTAGAGCTATTATACTCTAATCCTGGAAAAGTATAGGTCTCCGGTTTCTGAGCTATAATCTTATTCCTCCAGTTAGAGAGCTCTTTAAGGAAGTCTAAGAGAGATAGTTTAGAAATATCCTAGCCTGGGAACAGCTTTTAAAAGAAGTCCTATATCTATTTCTTATCTCTTGTACTAATAGTAGGGTACCAGCAGTAGATAAGATTAAACTTAACGGAGACCTGGTTACCAGTGCTCAGGGAGGAACTACCCTTATCGAAGGTTTCAAAGTAGGGCTTTCGAGGATCCAGGGCCCAGTTAGAGTTGGGGGCATGATTCATATTAAGGATTGTGTTAAGATAGTCGGAGAGGATCATATTGATATAGAGACCGCATGTCATACTAGTAAGCTTGTCAGTAAGACAGCACTCTTAACGCTAACCCTGCGCAGGCGTAGGATATGTATAGTCTTGCGGTGTTGAAGAGATGTTTATCAACCTCTCTCTCGGCATCTTCCTTGCTCAGCCGTGGATTAAGACGACATATCAGCTACACTCCGATCCTCGGTACGTCCTAATATGAGGTCATCAATTGCCGAACAAGGTGGCAAGAACAAGAGGCATATAACGATGCCTCGATTATACCACAACTAAGTCGAAATATCGACTATCTATCGTATGACTGGAAAGAGGGTGATATATGGTTATCGAGGAAATACATCCTATCCCAACGGTTAAAGAACTTTGATCAAGCTTGGGCTTTCAGTCGAAGTTAACTAGCTTTTCTATTAGTAGTACTATCTGGGACTAAATAAATATTAGATTTATAATTAGAATTCTTTATATAGTGAGATATATACCTGATACAACTGCATATACTTAGCTATATCATCCTTAGATAGTTAAGATCAGTTAAGGCTGTTTAATATACTTTGCGAAAGTGTATTTTACTAAGATACGCTTTAGTAAGGAGCACTTTACTAAATAATACTTTGGTAGAGTACTCTTTCGCCTATACGATCGTTTGAACCTAATTACAGTATCTACGGAATAATAATTATAAAAGGGAAAAAGAAAAATAATATTAATACTCTTATAATATCTTCTTTAATTCTTTTATTACTTTAGTTTTTAATTACTTAAATACGCACTAGTAATTTCTCAGTTATAGCAGTCTGCTGTATCTGGCTGATCTTGCTACCCTAGACCGATAAAGTCGATCGATGTATAGCTCTGGATTCAAACCTGGCCTATACTAAACTATGCTGCCGATTAATATGGGATATATCTGCTGTTGACCGAAGCTTAGCCTTTTACTTGTATATATATGGTTACAGAATATATACCGTCCACGCTGAAAATTTTAGGAGCAGAGATTCGTAGATATATATTACCCGTACCAGGGTAAGGTATCTCTATCTACCTAGGATGACTACACGACTTATATCCAACCTATATATCGGTAACGATAATGGAGGCTATGAAGATTATAAATGGCTTAATATCTTGCAATTTAATTTATCTACGAACATACCTCTGTGACATTTGTGGTGGCTATGAATTTGGCATCTGTAATCGTGCCATTATTTTTTAGTTCCTCGAGAGTTTTTGATATTTCAGCAAGGACTTTGCCATGAGCGTCAGCTTGGCTCTCCAAATTGGAGTGTATGTCCCTTAAATGTTCAATGACTGCCATCATTATGTCATGGATCGCGTCATAACCATCCGTCATTTCTTTCATATTGTCCAATTGGCACTAAACAATATAACTAACAATATAGTCCTGCTGCCTGGGCTGCTTCTGTCAAGGACTTTCGCCTGTGGCGTCTTATGTATGTGAGTCGGCTATTGCAGGGAATTTGACAACAACTAACTGATAAAAGCAATACCGACCTGTGCATGTTGAGGATATCGTCGTACCAATCGTACCTGCGGCCGGGTTCAATCTTACAGAGTTTGGAACCAAGAATCCTCCCATTAATCAGCCCATCAAAAAAGATCTAGATTTCTACGCTACGGTTCGACGAAGGCTCAAACGCGCAATGATAACCAAGAACAGTCCTATAACGAAAGAAATTGGAATTACTATGAGACTATAAAGGATGATTTGCGCGACTATTCTGCGTTTTGGGAAGAATCATTTTCCGAAGATCCTGATGGGCTTATAGAAGAAAATGGCTTGCCCTTCAACTCGTTGTCACAAGACCAACTGGTTAGTCTGGGGCTATATATGGTGAAAAATGGCAAGATGAAATGGAACGAATGATGCAACTCACTCCGAATTTTAGGACTATTTTTTAGGTCGTTAATAATTATTTCTGTATTATTTCCCCCTACGGCGTTAAAGTTTGAGAGCCAGTGGTATTTCATTAGGAAGGGATTTCGCGAAAGCTACATTGACCATTCTTGGTTCTCTCAGCTGGACAGCATGATACGCGATGTCTGTATGGGCCTAATCTATGAATATTACTACCATCTGATCGGCTCCCAGCCATGGAAGCAATCATGAAGCCTATTGAGAAAGACACTCCTCTTCGAGGATACATAAGTATTTTTAGACAGGTGATAATTGTATTGAAATTTTATATAGGCTCAGTTCTGCTGGCTACTACTAAGGCTAGCTAGCTCTAATCCCTTATATATCTTTTCCTTCATTCTATTTCCTTCATTTCCACCGGCTTAAAAGGCCACCCTCGAGTAGGAAGAATAAGAGGCATGAGGGTTCAGCAGAAGAGTGATATTAGCGTTCGGCAAGGAGTTTAGCCGTGAATCTACTTTGTGACTTTTGACTCTACCTCTATGCGCTGTATTTCAAGTTTATCCACCCCACCGTAAAGCTTACATAGCACTGCTAACAGCTTTCGTGGAAGGCGCGCATTCTCGACTCAGTTGGAAATTAATGACTGAGTAGCCCTTCTCGCCACCTTAATACAAGCACCCGCAGCCGCTATCGCCTGCGAGGGTGGCAAAAGAGGTAGGCTGGGTCAGGATACCTCGCCGCTCACTCCCCACGAGATTAGGAGCTTTGGGTAACATCCCTATATTTATTCCACGATCTATTTCTCAATATTGCCGTATATAAGCTAGCGTTCATCTTCTTTTATCTTCGGATCTTTCCTGCGCTTAAAGTTCGTTTCATACTATAGTATACTGTTATATTTATCTTCATATTCGGAATAGTCTTATTAATGCTCTAGGATTTTGAGTACCATCCTGTTTCCTACTGAAGCAGGAAGAGAGGAAGCTATACACATATATAACACCCACAACTACGATAAAAAGGCATATAGTACGCAGCGGTTATCACGTTAGTTATGAATTAATATCAGTGTTATTACATGGGTGAACACAGCCCTCAGCATGGGGCTGGACTTTTTCACAATTTGTATTCTGCTCTCCCAAATCGGGGCACTTCTTGGGCTGGAAAAAACTACTACTTAAAACTAAGTGCCCTTGTGCCTCTTTCTCGCAGGTTAGCTCGCTTATTCACATATCCACTAGTATTACCCCCCAATACGATATGGCAAAAAGTTGAGGTGGCTGTATGGTCTACGATTGAGATTAACGTGGAGATCTTCTACGCTTGCCTACCTTTAATACGGGCTTTAATGATACGTGGTTTTTCACCCTCGCCCTGGCCATATAGATACGAGAGAGGGCTCTACTATGTGAAATAACCGACTTAGCACTACCAGCAGCATAACCGTACAGGGGATACAACTACTAATCCTACCTGGCGTGATTTACTACGATAAAAACATATTCGTTTAATAGTAGCTATAATAATAAGGATTACTAACGATTTCCTATAAATACAGTACATCTATACGGAGTACTGTATACAATATTCGGCGATCAAGGATTTAAGTAGTAGTAGGTAGTATAGAAGGAATTTTATAGGATATATCTATATTGGCATACCTCATCTATACCCTGATAACCAGAAAAATAGTCTTATTCATTTATCTCTGCTTTTTCGCCGGTTCACTTATATTGAATACCAAGGAGAGCAACCTCTCGATTGTGGAGCTATGTAACCCCCTGGATTTATGCCTGTTAATCGCCTTTTGTAGCCCGTTCCATCGCTACATCCTCAATTTCTCGAGCTTCCGCTACACTCGCTTTTACATTACCTTACGCTAATCGGTTATTATCATAGAGAAGAAATATCCGATTTAAATCTGGATTTGAAATTTCTAATAGATAGGATGAAAAATAAGAGAACCTCGTCTTTACCTGATTCACTCTGTCTCCTGGCCTGTTATCAAGCTTCCAGCATCTTTAATCTTATCTTCAATCATCTGATCAGAATCCCAGCTATTGCCTATATTTCTCATAAAACATACTATATCCTTTATATAATATCTCTCTTTATCATTAACTGCGGTATTCCAAGAAAGCTGGAATACTTCTATAAAAGACATAGCAGCAGGTAAGCCTAATAACCGTACATAGGGACCCATCCTCCAGACTTACATACTGACCTCGCGGTATATAGGAACATTCTCTTTATACTTAGCTCCAGGCTATTCTAAGTCATTAATAATTCTTAGAAGAATTAGCCTGATAGTCAGGAGTTCTCGGAATACTTTAAATATCCCAGGATCCGAAAAGTTATATTAGAATTCGAGGACCAGCTCATCCGTTAGTTCTTTAGTCCTTGATTTTCAGGCGATCTTATTCAAGTAGTAATTATATACCCGTAGATACAACTCTGCTTCATATAGCCCCTTAATAAATTCAGTATCTGTAGAATTCTCTCCGATAGTAGTATTCCAGATCAGCCACATATTAAAGCAGGAAGCTATAGAGTACATCGCTGGCAAGACAACCTCTTCAATCTTTTTATTAACCTAATACTGCTCCTGGGTATCCGCTATACGGTTGATTAGTCTTATAAATAGTATTTAATTTAATTTATCACGAAAGCCTTGGGTAGCCCAGTAAGAAGTCTATAAGGGTAATTAATTTTATAGATTTCTCAAGCTGAAGTAGAGAAATACGTACAAACACCCAGCGAATCTCCTGAGTCAGAGCAACATCCAATTTATCATCTGCATTAGTTTTTCACCTTGCTAAGACTACTAACCTCAGCGCCTGTAGATACGGTTCAAACCAGAGGAAATTTATTCCGTTAGAAAATAGGGTTAAAGCGCGCTCGAGTAATACAACAGATGCAAGTATCTCAAGCGTGGCTACATCCGACTCGCCTTTCAATACGGCTAGAATTTGGCCGATTAGTTAGGCGACCTCATTATTCTGATAATTACTACGCTCGAGAAAATTTTACTATTGTACCCAGAAATAGTTAATACAGTCGCGTAGACAATCGCTGTTAGCTAGACGATTAGGGAGGTACTGCAAGTAGCTCATTCGAAACAGCACATATCCAGATTATAAAATATCAGCGATCTGTTAGCGAGCAGTATCCAAGCTAGTGGGTACGGTCGCTATTTCACAAGTCGGTTCTGTAGTAGTAGGGTACTCACCCGGTGCGGGTGTAGTACACAAAGAACTGGCGGGTTTCACGGCAAGAGAATCACACGATTCAAGCCAAGCGCAGGAACTCCTGGATAATTTGGAGGCTCAGTTTCAAACCGATATAGACTCATTTATGGATGATCTACTTCCTGACTTCCACTCTCTATAGATTCAGTATATACACTGTTAAGTTTCAGATTAATGAGTAGGGATGTAATATTGTCTGTGGCCGCTTTCATCCCCTCGTTCTCTTGCAGTCGGTAGCCCAAATTAGGGCACCAATCCAATACCTTTTTAACGTTTCCTGCCTTATCCACAAGATGAACTTTGCTGACACCCCCATCAACTGGAATATAGATGGTCTGTTTGTTCAGACCACTTTTAGAACTACCGCATAACACTGACACGTGACGGTGAAATGGTCTGGATCCTTAAGCGCGGAAGCGCGAGGTCTAGATGAACCAACATGAAATTCTAACGCCACAGCTTGTTGGGTAGACCAACACAAGCGCTTGTTGGCGCTGTGGCTGTGTTTCCAAAGGGCTGGAAACTCAAAATTAAAAATAGGATAATGGTGGCCTTGTCGCATAGTGGATAGGCTAATTGACATAGGGCTGAAATGAAGCGTAACTTTTTTGCGAAATGCTAATGGTGCCTGATGCAGCATTTATCTTCCTAGCTCCTATCCATCGCAAGGCTGGTAGGGTTCGCAAAGCCTCATAGACTAAAAGTGTAAAAGTAGGACTCCCAGAAGGATGAAGCTTTAGCGTAGGTAGATTTATGTTTGCCTTCGGTCCAAGAGGTGGTTGGAGGGCTTGATACGTGTTGACCACTCTGCGATGGCATCTCTTTAAATCCTCTTGCTTTCCCCCCGCCATAGTCTCTGTCTTACTTACTTGCATTTTCTGTACAGAAGGGCCCTGTTTGCCTGTTCTCCAAACCCCAAATGTTTTCACCATCAACTTCGTCCACTTGGACGGTGGCTATCGGGGCCATCCAGGTGCTGATTCTTTGCGTCACTGTCGCAGAGGCACAACAAGATCCTTGTGCCATTTTCAGCTCCCGTCAAAGGTCCTCCCTGGGAGATAAAGTGCTTCAACATCCTTATGATATCATCTATGATGGTGGAGTCGATGCCGAAATCACCTTCCAATGTGCTACCTCGGTGCCCATCTTCGCGGACCAGGCTACCTTTATGGTGGAGAGCATGAAGAACTACACGGGCCTCTTGAGTACTCTCCCCTATCTCAAGAATCCTCCCGCCTCTTATCAGCAACCAGGAGTCGATGTTATGGCACGACTCGATGAGATTGGCAACAAAGCCAGGAACCACGAGTACAATAACATGTACGAGTTCCAGCTGGACATCTACAACCTTCAAGCTTCCACTCATGAAGGCCACTTTGGTTTCGCTTTTGGCACCAGCGGACTTTTCGTATGGTGGCTTCCTGACCAGATTGTTTCTGTCTCGTCTGATGGGCAGGAGCTCCCCCAGATCTTTGCCTACAGCGACATTCTGGGCAAGGTCCCCAACGCTTCCCCGATCATTGAAATAGGTGGACTACCAGTCTTTGAGTATCTCCGCAATTTCATTGAGACAAAAACGAGTAATGGTATGCTGGAAGCTCACGGTGACTTTAATGCTATGATACCATCAGATGCAAGACAATTTGCCGAGATCGGAATGACGCCCGCCTCGTCGTACTCCTTCCCTCTGTTTACCTCCTCGTACGTCTACAACGGAAAATCTCTCCAGGGCCACTTCGCCAACGGGACTGCCTTTGAGTGGAAGTATACCGGCGGATCTGGAGAAAACTTCTCAGAAAATGGCTGGACTTCAGGAATGGATATCTACAAAGGCCGTGTTCTTAAGCCGCCCCCGAGCAGCAGCAACAGCAAGCGAGATGCCAAAGAGGAGTATGAAGACCAACTCTCCAAAAAGAGAGACAGTGTAACTGGTCGAGTCTCTCCCATTTACCCTCCACCTGACCTGTTCCAGGAATACTTTGGATTCGGCAGTGTGGGCTCAGCGTATTTTCTTAGGAACGAGTCGATTGCCATATTGAGCCTTCCTTCGTTCAACATCAAAGAGACAACAAATGTAACGATACAATCATACAGCGCACTTTTTAATGGATTCCTTACACAAGCAAAAAGCGCCGGTATGAAAAAACTTGTTATCGATCTGCAAGGAAACGGTGGCGGTGTGCTCTCTCTCGGCTACGATCTCTTCATCAGACTGTTTCCCAACAAAGTTCCCAATGACCAGTACTTCCGACTTCGTCAGTTCCCGGCTTCGGATACGTGGGGGAAAGTGATTTCCACTGTGCGCATGAATCCTCAGAGCTTCCCTCCATGGATTGTCAGTGAAGTGTCCAAAAAGGCTAAGGCCTGGCCCTTCGATCTTACCAATAGCGTTCAGCTCGATGGAACAATATGGACGTCTTGGGATAGCTTCTACGAGGGAGAGAGGTTTGATGGTGAGGAATGGACACAGCCTACAGGTTCCAACTTGTACTTGTCCAATCCTGATCTTCCCAACAGCCAAAACCTGGATTTTGATGCGGAATTTGCTATTCCCCTTCCCTTCACCGAGCCCCCCTTCGCGGCCGAGGACATCATCCTCTTGACGGACGGGGTCTGCGCGAGTACGTGCCACACATTTTCCATGTTCATGAAGAATGACGCCGGTGTCAAGTCTGTTGTTGTCGGTGGTCTTCCCGAATACGGCCCAATGCAAGCCGTAGCGGGCACCAGAGGTGGCATCGTCAATGACTGGAACTATTACAGCGAGATGAAGGTCATTCTCCTGGAAATCGTAAACAACTTAACTCCGGAGGAGTTGATCGCCTTCACAAACGCCGTCGGCATCACCATGGATGACATTCAGGCGCTTCCTCCACTTGTCACCAACATGCCCTGGAACATTGGACAATCAAGCATTAACGGTATGAACGTTGTCCACCGCGACAGCCCCCAAGTCACCCGCCAGTTTGTCTACGAGGCCGCTGACTGCCGCCTATTTTGCACGGCGGACATGTACCACGACATCACGCACCTGTGGCGCGCCGCGGCCCAGTTTGCCGGCGGCGACAAGTCCGTCTGCGTTCGGGGTTCTACAGACGGGCCAGGCACCGAAATCAATAACACGCTTTTGGATTCCCCTGGGTTCTCGTACAACAGCACTTGGGACAATGTGAACTCGACTAGTGTTCCCAAGTCCAACAGAAGTGACTCGGCGACACAGAGGTATGGGATCAGCATGATTGCCATTCTCGTGAGTGTGATTCTTGCTGTGCTTTGAGTGTAGCTGCTTTCTTTCTCTTTCTTGTATCCTTTTTTGTTTAATGTGTGAAGTGTTTCTGTGCTGTTGTTGTTCGGTGACTGTTGTGTGACTTGCTTGTTAGATACAGAATCATGTTGGTGACGACGTACTGGGAGCATATCACATCAGTCAAGAAGTAATTATGTATCAATAATTCAGTAATTGATAATCATAATGCAGAAATCAATAAGTTCAAGATTCTTTTAACATGTTTTTTGACTATATTATCTAGGTAAGAGACTGAAATGGGTCGACTTCTCTCTGGCGGTGCAAGGATGCTCTTGATCGTGGCGAGGGAAGCGTCACAGCGTTTCATAACAGTCGCCCACGTGTTGTAGCTTGGTAAATCAATCCCAATCGTCGGATACAATCATTGATGTATGGAATATTATAGCATTAATCAAGCCGGCTTCTTTTGGTACCTTGACGTCCAAAAGATTCATGCGCTGGCAGTGTAACTTCTTGCGTTCTTTGTAATCTCGAAGCCTGGCTCAGGGGTCTGGGTTCTTCGTCGTCAGTATGTAAAGCAGAGATCTGTTTGATTGAACTCATTGCTACCAAAGCGCCCCGACAAACTGCCATCCTAGGTTTGAAGTAGATTAGCAGGGGTTTGGAGAGTTTTGTCGAGATGGCAAGAACCATGTATGTAAAAGACAAAGGAGGCAGATGGAGACGAAGACTCACTGGTACTTAAACTGGAGTTCACCAGGACTAAACTTATCCCATATTTTGGGGCAGGCGTCACCAAACCACTGTCGTAGAACATATTCGAAGACTCGGTAGATCAATTCAGAACCGCCAGTGAAAATAATGGCCTATGTTTGTTAGGTTAGATTTGACTTTCTCACGTCATTGTCTTCCAAACTCAAATGAGTCTGACGCAAGTGAAAGAGCGGGACAGGACCACGAGACTTACGCTGGCAGTTTGGTCGTGTTCCCGAATGCCCTTGTAGAATAAGGAGATGATCATTTCGATGGAGTCCTTCATTGTTTCGTAGTAGACCCTCACGATGTCCTCACTGCCAAATATGGCTGTAACGGCAGAACGATCGGGGTGTGAATATTTGCCTTGAGGATCGGAGGACTCTTTCCAGTTGAATTTATACTTGGATGTTGCGCTCGGCTGACGCTGAGCATCCACCTTGACTACATAGGTGAGCAGCCTTTTCTTGATCTGAATTATTCATTAGGAAACGCATTCTCATAAGATCTTTCAGGGAGAGGCCGAAAATTGGCAAAGCGACAGCTCCCTTGGAATGAAGGACGTGTTATGTGCTAAGACTGAAGTGATGCCTACAACAGGAAGAGGCAGACAGGAGGATACTCTAGAACCACTTAGGGTTAGGGTTAGGGGTTAGGGTTAGGGTTAGGGTTAGGGTTAGGGTTAGGGTTAGGGTTAGGGTTAGGGTTAGGGTTAGGGTTAGGGTTAG
>CABFNQ020000759.1:0-204901 GCA_902077795.2 Clonostachys rhizophaga
AATTATATTCTTAAAAAATATATATTAAATTATATATTATTTAATCTTAGAATATACTCTTATTTATAGTAAAATTAATAAAAAAATATATATATATATATATATAATAATAACTCTTTAAATTATAATTATATTTATATTAAGAATAAAAAAAAATATTTTAAATATTTATATTAAATCTATTTTTTTTTTAAGGTTTTTACTATATATAAAAAATATTCTAAGATTAGGCTATATATAACTAGATCTATATAATTTATTTTTAACTAAGTTTTAATTTATATCTAATCTTTAATTCTATTTTTTTTTACTTTTTTATTTATATAAGCTAAAATAAAATAATAATTTCTTTAAAAACTCTAAAAAGAGCTTATTAAATATATAATTTAGCTATAGATCTTAAAAGAGAATATTTATTATTTATAATTAATTATAATATCTCTCTAAGCTTATTATTACTATTATTAATTATCTTTTCTTATAATAATAATAAATATCTCTAATATTATTATTCTCTATAGTTAGAATCTAATTATTATAAATAACTAGATTTTTATATATATAATAGTTATTATTAATAAGAACTATTAGAATTTCTTTTTAAATATTAATTATTTAAGTTTATAATTTATTATAAGTTTATTTATAATAATAAAGCTATTCTTTTTTATATAGATCTAGTAGTTATATCTATTAGAACTATTACTTTATTTTCTTATAGCTAATAATAATATAAAAATAGATCTAATTATTAATATATTTATAAAGAACTATAATAATATTTCTCTAGTATTTAATTATTATTATTATCTAAGTTATTATATATAGTTCTAATAAATAATATATTAGATTAAGTTAATTTAGATTAAAATAGCTTTTTAAGTTTAATATCTATTTTAATTAATAATATTAAATAAAAAAAAATTAAATTAAATTAAATTAAATTATTAAAAAGTTTATTAAATAGAAAAATTAAATTAAATAAGATTAATATAATAATATTTAGAATATAATAGATTAATTAATCTAATACTATTATAGATTATTTAAAAAAAATTATAATAACTAATTATAAAGTTATTATATATTAATAAAAACTAAATATAGTTTATATAGTAAAATAGCTTATTATATAATACTATATTAAATATACTATCTATATTTAGAAATAATAATATAATTAATTCTTTAAGTTTTTATATTATTTAGATTATTTCTATATATATTTTTAAAGTTATTTTTATTAATTTATTATATTTATTCTCTATTTAATTATTAAAAAAAAGTTTATTTTTTTTTAAGGTTTTTACTATATATAAAGAATATTCTAAGATTAGACTATATATAACTAGATCTATATAATTTATTTTTAATTAAGTTTTAATTTATATTTAATCTTTAATTCTATTTTTTTTACTTTTTTATTTATATAAGCTAAAATAAGATAATAATATCTCTAAAAACTCTAAAAAAAGCTTACTAAATATATAATTTAACTATAAGCTCTAAAAGAGAATACTTATTATTTATAATTAATTATAATATCTCTCTAAGCTTATTATTATTAATTACTAGTAATTAGATTTCTTCTTATAATAATAATAGATATTTTTAATATTATTATCTCTAGTAATTAGAATCTAATTATTATAAGTAATTAAGCTTTTATATATATAATAATAGCTATTAGTAATAACTTTTAGAATCTTCTTTCTAATATCTAATATAATTATCTAAGTTTATACTCTATTATAAGCTTTCTTATAGCTATAAAGCTATTCTTAACTATATAAGCCTAGTAGCTATATCTACTAGAACTATTACTCTATCTCTAAATTAGTTAGATAATATTAATAAATCTAGTTTAAAATAGAATACTTAGAAAGAACTATAATAATATTCCTCTAGTACTTAAGTATTATTATAATCTAATTTATAATCTATAGTTCTAATATATAATATACTAGATTAAATTAATTAAGATTAAAATAGCTTTTAAAATTAAATAAAAGTCTATTTTTACTAGTATTATTAAATAAATAGAAGAGAATTAAATAGAATTAAATTATTAAAAAGTTTATTAAATAGAAAAATTAAATTAAAAAAGATTAATAAGATAGTATTTAGAATATAGTAAATTAATTAAATACTACTATAAATTATTTAAAGAAAATTATAATAGCTAATTATAAAGTTACTATATATTAATAATAATTAAATATAGTTTTATATAGTAAAAGAGAAGTTTATATATTTTTATTATAATTATAATATAGTTTTCTAATACTTTTTATATTATTTTATTTATTATATTCTAAATACTATTTTATTATTCTTTTAGGATTTTTCTTTTTATTAATATTTTTTTAGATTTTCTTAGTATTATTATAAAAATAATCTAGAATTATATTAGAAAATAGTTTAATTTAAAGCTCTTAATAACTAATAACTAAATATATAAATATTTAGTAAAATAGTTTTTTATATATCTTTAAAAAGCTTATTAGTATTTTATTCTCTTTTAATACTTTTTATAGTAATATATATTTAAATATATTCTTAATTTCTTTAGAAATAATTATTATCTATATTAATATTAGATCTTTTTTCTTTTATTTTAATCTAAAGAATAATTCTAATTTATATAATCTTTCTAGAAAAAAAAATTCTTATTAATTTTTATACTTTTTCTCTATAAATTTATATTAATTTCTTTTTTTTTTCTATTATATTTAGTATCTTTAGAATTTTATATAATTTCTAGCTTTTTAATTTAATTTATCTTTTTAAAATCTAAAGCTTTTTATTATTCTAATTTATTTTTTTTAATATAATTTATTATTACTTCTAGTTTAATTCTAATATAATTCTTTTTTCTAATTTTTTTATTTTTTTTTTAAATTTTTTTATTATTACTAATTAGAATTTATTATATATTTCTTTTAAACTATTTTAATTATTTTAAATATCTTAATAATTTTAAAAATTTATTATTTTTTTCTATTTCTAGATCTAATTTAAAACTCTATTAGAATTATTCTATTATAATTTAGTTTAGATAATTAATAATAAGATTTATTAATACTTTTAATTATATAATATCTTTAATTTCTAATAATAGATCTTTAAACTTATTATAAGCTTTAGTTTCTATAAAAAAAATATTAGTTCTTCTTTACTTTTTAATATTTTTTACTATTTTAATCTTTTTTATTTTAAATCTAGTTTTAAACTAGATTTTTTATATTATATAATTAGATCTTATTAATATATTATTTAAACTTATATATTTTATTATTAAGTTATATATAGTTTATATTAAGTTAATTATATTATTTCTTTTTCTATAATAGAATTATATATATTTTCCTTTTAGTATTAAAAAGCCTAGTTAAATTTATTTTATAATTATTATAAATTTATCTATTTTTATAGTTTTTTAATTATATTTATTCTATAATAAATTATAAATATTTATATTCCTAAGAAATATATTATATTTATCTAGATCTAGTTTACTAAAAGTTTAAATTAAAGATTAAATAGAGATTAAATCTAGTAAATTATATATATTTTAAATTTTAACTTTATATTTTAATATTCTAACTATATATTAGTTTTTATTTACTTTTATTTTCTATATCTTAGATCTATATATATTTTATATATATATTATATATCTTCTTTCTCTATATATTATTATATATTTTAATCTTATTAGATATATTAATATATTTTTATTTAGAAATATTATTATCTTTTATATTATTATTATATTATATTTAATCTAAATCTAGATTTTTTTTTTTATATTATTTAGTATTTTTTATATATTCTATATAACTATATTAAATATTATTAAAATAAACTTAATTAGAATTTAATTATTATTTATCTTAAGAAATTATCTAGATTTAGTATATTTCTATTTTATATTTAATTAAATATACTAATAATATTTATCTCTTATATTATATTAATAATAAATTTTACTTTTTAAAATATTCTAATTATAACTTTTAATCTTTAATTAGTTATTTTTACTAAATAGTTTAATTTTCTTTTTAATTTAATTATTAGATTAAATAGAATTTATTATTATTATTATATAATTTTAATTTAATATTTAGAGTTTAATTCTAATTTTTTTTTTAATATTATAAATCCTATTAGATAATTACTATATATTTTCTTTATTTTCTTTTTCTTTCTACTTAGTATAAAATAAATTTATATTTAAACTAAATATAGTTCTTTAGTTAGATATACTTTAGCTATATATTAATTATATCTTATTTACTTATTATAATAATATACTATATAGTTAATTTTATAATAATTATAATATTAATATAATTATATAGCTTTATAAAAGAGTTTATATTAGCTAATTTTAATATCTATAATTATTTTCTATTTATTTAGTATATTTACTTTTTCTAATAAAGTTATATTTAGAATTAAATTCTATTTTAATATAATTTTATTTTATTTTTATATTAGCTTTACTTTTATAATTTTAATTTAATTTATTTAGTTTATTTTCTTTTAAAGTATTTTAATATTCTAAATAATTATTATAATTCTAATTTCTTTTATTACTATTATATATTATTTTTAGTTTAGTTTTATTTTTAAATTAAATATTATTTTTATTTATTTTTTATTCTTTATATTCTATTTAATCTCTTTATAAAATATAATAATTATATTATTATTTCTTAGTTTTTTAATTATAATTACTTTAAAACTAGTTTTTCTATATATATTAATTATTTTAATTATATTCTTTAAATCTTTATTTTTTATATTTATTTAATAATTTTTAATTTAAATAATTATTTTATAAATTTTTTTTTATTAGTTTTACTATAAATAAAGATATATTCTAAGATTAGATAATATATAATTAGATTATATAATTTTTTTAAAAATATAATTAGTAGTTTATATCTAAATCTTTAATATTATAAAATAAAGTTAAAATTAAATACTTTTAGTCTGAATATAAGTATTAATATTTTAAAAACTCTAATAATAGGAGCTATTTATATAGCTAGATATATAAATAATCTAGCTATAGCTATAGTCCTTAAGGGAGAAAGCTTATTATTTAATAATAATAACTATTTTTTCTTTCTAATTTAAAGCTTATCTTAATTAATTAATTAATTAATTATATTATTAATACTAAGTATCTATAATATATTATCTTCTATAATTATTCCTACTTATAGAACTTTAATTATTATAAATAATATAGATTTTAATAAAATAATAGAGATTATAAGAGATAATAATATATAGCTCTTAACTAAGTATATTTAATATATATCTCTCTAAATAGTTAAGAGTTTACTTATAGTAATAAAACTACTAATAATACTCTAGATCTAGTAGTTATACTTACTAGATCTATTCTTATATTATATAGTCTATAGTTACTATATACTATTAGTACTTAAAGTAGATAAAATATAGCTAGATTAAAAACTATATTTTAATTATAACTACTTACTTATTTATATATATAATAATCTAAGGTTTTCTTTATAGTTCTAGTATATTTTATATTATTTTAAACTAATTAGAATAGAGATAGTTTTTAAGAGTTAATTAAAATTAAGCTTTTTCTATTTTAAAATAGTATAGTTTAGATTAGAATATATTAGAGTTTATTTTAGTTTAATCTAGAATTATATATATTTAGAAATAAAAAAGTTAATTACTTTTAAGATTATATATTAATTTACTTCTATAAATATAATATATATTTATTATTATAGGAAATTTTTATTAGGAATAATATAGATTTAATATTAATCTAATATCTATTTATATATATTTAGTTATACTATATAATATATTTTATAAATATATTAAATTAAAATAGATTTTAATTTATTATTAGTATATATATATATTAAATTTATATTAAATATAATTTAAATTTAAATTAATTTTAGATTTTTTTTTTATTATTAATTATTTTTTTAATTATTTTCTAAATAGTTTTAATAATTATTATTTAAATAAAGCCAGATAAGATATATAATAGCTAATTAATTAAGTAAGTAGATATTACTCCGGCTAAGGATATAGAATACTAGAATATAAGTAAACCTCTATTAGAGTATAGCCCTGGGCTACTAATAGGTAATTTCCTGAAATTATATTAGTCCCTAGGGATATTATAGATATCTAATCAGGAGGAGTTTATACCTAAGGGTATATACTATAATACGGAGGACTATATAGCTACAGAAGTATTTTATAAATTAATTATTAAATATAATATATAGTAAAACTGAGGTACTATATTAGTATTAAGGGAAGAGCTAATAAAAATCTACCTTAAGACTAATTAGTAGGATAGTAAATTAGTAGATAAACTATATATTATTAGTTTAAAAGATTATTAAATTATTAATAATATATTTAATCTATTATAGTAGAATAGAATAGATAGATAAGTTATACCCTTTTATAGCTCTGGTTTTTATTATCTAGAAGATAGTAGATAGATAATAAAAGGGTTATATTATTATTAATTTATACAGGCTAAATACTATAACCCTTCTGGATATATATCCGCTTTCTTATTAGGAAGACTTACTTATATTAGTATATAGGGTAAGATATTTTATAGTTATTAATATATACTCTTTCTTTTACTAATTTTTAATCTACCTGGATTATACTAATAAATTTACTATTATATTATACTATAGGCTGGAAAGGTCTAATATACTGCTAATAGGATATTAGAACTTGTTATAAATAAAGACCTCCAGGCTGTATAAAGTTATATACAGGCGTAGAACCCGCTAGGGAACTAGCTAATAAAGGTTAGTCCGTTACTCTGCCAGAGTAATAAGCAAGTAACAGATAAGTAACAGCCTTACTATATATCCAAATTTATTTCTATAGCTCAGATACTCCTTCAGATAGTTATTAATAATATTATCTATATATCTATTATTACTAGCTTTATAATACTTATATATTAATAGTAACTTATATTATACAGCCTAAGATAACCTGATCGTACTATTCAGAATAATACTCTAATTAGTTTAACTCTAACCTACCCTAGACCCTGTCCAGTATAAGTTAACCTAACCGTTACAGAACTCGCCTGTATATATATAATATTAGATCGATAGATAGCTTTTTTTATATTATAAGTTTATAAGGGCCTATATTAATAATATAGTTATTTTTTTAAATATACTGGAAAAGTATCTATAATATATTAAGATAATTTTTAATCTCTTTAAGTTACTAGATCTTTAGCTTATACCTAGTAAGTTATTTATTAGATATTAGAGAGTCTAGCTGCTAGAATATATAGTAGATAGTAAAGATATTATATTAATAGATAACTATATAAATATATTAGCTAAATAGAGTTTTCTTTCTTTACTAAAGGTACTAGAAATATATATTAGAGTAATAAAATAGATTTAAAGTTTTATTCCCTTATATATATAAAAGATAGAAATCTTATATTATAGAAAAACAGTATTACTAGCTTAAGGCTAAATAGATAGTATAATAGTAACTTATATAAAAAGAAAGTAATTTACTATAAGGATAAAGATAGAGAATAATATAGAAGCTAGAGAGGCTTTTAAGTTAATATAATAGAATCTAATTAATTATCTTAAGCTAAAACTTATATATCTAGATAATAATTAATAGTTATTTATTAAGCTAGATATCTTAAAGTATAGCTTTAGTATTATCTTATTCTATTATAATAGTAATTTTAATCTAAAAAACCCTATAGGATTACTTAATAAATTATAAATATAATACCTTAGCTTTTAGAGTAAGTTATTAAGCTAGACTGAATAAAACTATTAGCTAATAGAACTTAAGATTATAATACTAGTTTAAATAGCTATAAAAAATATATTAATCTTTTATAGTATAAAGAATTATATAATTATACTAATAGACTACTTAGTAATAGTTCTAATAGTTTACTAAAAGAATATAAAGATAACTAATATTCTTAAAATAAACTACTACTTATAGTTAGTAAGTATCTTTCTATTATAGTTTAATATAGATATTTATTATATTTCTAGAAAACTAAATATAGTACTAGATACTCTGAGTTATCTTCTGTAATTAGATAATAAAGAGTAAATATAACTAGTTAAATATAATAATATATTAGAGAATATCTCTATAATATATAGTAAAGTTACTTTAGTAATTTTAGAAGTATTAATAGAACTATTAATACTATAATAGTTTATAGATAGTTATAAGACTGATATAAAGTATTAGAAGATAATTAGCTAGTTATAATAAAAGATAAAAAAATATACCCTGGTATATATAAATAGCTTCTTAAGGAGATCAGGCCTATAGTTTGCTTTAGTAGAAAATAGTTTATTATACTATAAGGTATATACTAGGTAGTACTAGCTATATATTCCTATACTATTAATTTAACTAATTCTAAAGATAGTATATAGGGTATATTATTTTAATATTAAGTAGATAAGATATAAAATAAATAGCTTTATATTCCTAAATCTCTAGGAATAAATTAAAGCTTTTATTTAGTATTACTAATATACTATATTATACTAGTTAACCTAGTAACTACTTAGAGATCTTAATTCTATTCTACTAGAATTTAAACCCTATCTAATCTAAATAATAGATTTTATTATTAGATTACTACTAGTATTTATAGTAGATAATATATTTAAAAGACCGGGTTTTAATAAATATAATATACTATTAATAATTACTTATAAGTTATTAAAAAAGTATATCTTAATACCCAGCTATAATAAGTATATAGTAAAGAACTAGATAGTAAATATTCTTAAGTTCTAGCTACTAACTAACTAGGGATTACTAAAAGTTATTATATCTAACTATAATAGAAAGTAGATAGATAACTTTTAGTAAATAATATTTAAAGCTCTCTAAATAAGATTAATTCAGATAATATCTTAGTACTTACTAGATAATAGTTAATTAGAATTAATAAATTAAATTATTAAGATAGTAATATACTATAGTTTCTCTATTAATCTAGAAGCCTATTAACTATTAATACTTCTAGCTATCTAATTATTATTAAATAATACTTTTATTATAGTACTTAACTCTATACTAAATAAAGTAGTAATAAGTTTTAGATTATAAACCCTATTAATAATCTTATATAAGAAATTAGATAGCTAATATAATAAGAAAGAGTACTTCTCTATTCTCTATAAAGCTAGATAATAAGAAGTAGAAATAACTACTGATTTTATAGCTATATAATATAAGAGACTATTTAATACTAGATATTAGTAAATTAAATTTAATAAAAACTAATAAGTATATTTATATCTTTATTATAAGTATATTATCCTAGGATAAATATATAAATTCAGCTAGTATTAGATTAGTTCTTTTAAGATCCTATAAAAAGTTAATCCCTGGATATATAAATTAGAGTTACTAGAATATTAGAAAATATATCCTATTATATTAATTCTTTAGCTAGAGGAGATACTATAGGAGGTAGATCTATTTAATAGACTATATAGAAATAAGTAATTATATATTTTTATTAAGAGTAATAATAATAATTAGTAATCCTTTAAGTTAGAGATAATTATTATAAAGTAAAAATACTATAACTATAATTAATATCTTATTTAATAGAAAGAGTATAATACTGGATTTAATACTTAGCTATATAAAGAGGAGCTAGATAATACCCTAGAGCTATTAAGAGAATTTACTACTAAAAGACTATATAAATATAGTAATATATAGTAACCTTATATAATAAGAGGAAACTAAAATAAAAGATATCTTTTTAGTATATTATAACTAAACTAGCTTACTAGTAACTTAGCTTTATAATTAGCTAACTACTAGCTTACTTTATACTACTATATAATTCTATCTTTTAGTCTAATATAATAATTTAAAACCTTACTCTCTTAATATCTATATCTTATATACCTACCTTATATACTAATACCTAAACTCCCTTTTCTATATAGTACTAGTATATAGCTTTACTGCTTCTTTTTATATAAATCTGGTATTTATATATAAACTCTAACCCCTAATAGTTTATAGTAAAACTATAACTATAAATAGTATTAAAAAAAGAGTTAGTCTTAAGTTAGAGGACTTTAGAAATAATCTTAATAATTATAAGAAAAAGATAGTATAGATAAGTATCTATACTTATTATAAGTATATATACTATATAACTAAAATAGACTAGGAAAGAATAGTAAATAATTTAATAGATTTTATTTTTTAGAAGGTTAGATAACTAACTTAGTATTAAGTTATATAATAAATTAATACTAATAATAAAGTTAATCTTTAGATTATAAATTATCTTTTCCTAATATTACTTAAGCCTATTAGAGAGAAGTATATAGATATAATTATAACTATAAATAATAACTATAGATTCTTATACCTAGCTTACTATATCCTAAAGTCAGTTAGTAGATTTAAAGCTTCTATTCCTAAGAATAACTATTATATTTACAGTATAGGGATATATATTCTTCCCCTAAAGCTTAATAATAGATAGTTATTTAAACTAAATATAAAACTATTCTAATACCTAGAGGGATAGTAAACTAAGTAATCTACTAATAAGTATAAAAATAATAAGAACTAATAGTAAATTAAAAAACCTATAGAAAAGCAGGATAGTAATAAGTATAATAATAATAATTTAAATAAGCTTCTATTTAAAAAGTAAAAGAAAAAGTAATATACTAAGAAATAGGAGGAATAGTATAAGATATCAGACTTAATTAAAAGCTTTTAGAGCTTTTTACTAAAGGAGTTTCTAAGTAACTATCTTTTTATCTATACTAGTAATATATTTTTAAAATATAGTAAGACCTAGAGAGATATTATATATACTACTAATATACAGGGTAAGCTTATTATAGATTAGATTATTATATATAATAATAACCCTCTAAATTATAATTATACTTATCTTAAGGATAAGGAGAAATATCTTAAGTATTTATATTATAATAGAATATAAAAGAATAAGCCTATAGAGTTAAAGTAAGTTAAAACTCTGAAGATTATTAAGTTACTAGATAATACTTTTAATAGCTATCTGCTATTAGTTAAGTAAAAGTATAAGGATAATTAATTAGATAGGGTATCTGGAAGTATTAGATTTTATCTATATAATCTATTCGGATAAGATACTGTTTTTAACTATTACTAATATCAGTAGCCTATAATTTTCTAGTAGCTATTAGTTTAATAGCTACTATATTAACTAGTTCTTTATTAAAATATATTTACCTAATAGAATATATATACTTATTTAACTTCTAGAGAGATAGATATAAGATCCTAAATTATAAATTTATATATTATAATTAGTAAGTATAAAGCTAATATTATAGTAATAAAAATATATATCTAAGTCTTAGAGTTAATAATAAAAGATATCTATTATAATTAATTAATATATTAGGAATATAAGTTTCTACTAGGATATATATATCTAAGTCTTAGAGTTAATATAGGGAAGTATCTATTATATTTTATTAGTATATTAGGAATATAAGTTACTACTGGAATAAAGTTAGATATTAGTATTTAGGGATAATATAAGCTGGTTAGGTTTATAGAAGGTATTATAATTATATAGTTATTAATTTGCTAAGTATAGTTATAGGGATATAATTTATTATTTAGCTGAATATAGTTATAAGAATATAATATTTTTCTGGGTAGGGTAATTACTATAGGGAAAGTAGCTAATAGTAAACTGATAAGTAATAAGCGGGAAATTAATAATCTAGCTAGCTATAGACAGACTATTAAGAATAAATTAAGATTATATATATATATAAACCGGACTATTGCCTATATTATTAGAGATAGAGTAATAGTTCTAGTAGGTATAACTACTAGGCTTATATAATTAAGAGTAGCTTTATAGCTATAAGGAAACCTATAATAGAGTATAAGCTTAGATAATTATATTAGATATTAGAAAGAAGATTCTAAGAGTTATTACTAATAACTATTATTATATATATAAGGGCTTAGTTACTTATAATAACCAGGCTCTAGCTATTAGAGATAATAATATTAGAGATATCTATTATTATAGTTATAAGAAGAGATCTAGTTACTAGTAATTAGTAATAATAAGCTTAAAAAGATATTATAGTTAATTATAGATAATAAATATTCTCTCTTAGAATCTATAATTAAATTATATATTTAATAAGCTCTTTTTAGAGTTTTTAAAGATATTATTATCTTATCTTAGCTTATATAAATAAAAAAGTAAAAAAAATAAAGTTAAAAGTTAGATATAGATTAAAACTTAGTTAAAAATAAATTATATAGATCTAGTTATATATAGCCTGATCTTAGGATATTTCTTATATATAGTAAAAACTTTTAAAAAAAAAAAAAAAAAGATAATATTTAAAATATAATAGATTAATTAATCTAATATTATTATAAATTATTTAAAGAAAATTATAATAGTTTATAAAGTTACTATATATTAATAAAGATTAAATATAGTTTATATAGTATTCTATTAAGTATAAATATATATTTTATTATAATAATAAATTTATTTTAAAAATAAAATAAAAATAAAAATAAAATTTATTTATTAAAAATAAAATTAAAACTAAATACTATAAATTATATACTTATTATTAATATAAAATATAAAATTAGAATTTAGATTAAAATATTAAATTAATATTTTTTAGAAAAAATACTATAGAGATTATTTAATAATCTAATAATAGATATAATAACTCTATTTATATAAAAACTAATAATATTTATAATTATAAATAAAAGTTATAATTAATCTATTATAATATATAGTATATAATATATTAATAGAAGAAAATAATATATAATTTTTTTTTATTTTCTAATAAAAAAATATTTAAAAAATATAATATAATCTTATTATAAATTATATTATTATATATTAAGTTATATAATATATTCTACTTTTTCTAATTAATTAGTAGTAAATTATTAGGATCTTATAATAATTCTAATAATCTAAAATTATAGATTATTAAACTTTAATAATCCTTTAGTATATATATATATTTATTTTACTAGATAGAATATTCTTTTAAATAGTTATTAATAATATTATCTATATATTTATTATTACTAGCTTTATAATATTTATATATTAATAATAACTTATATTATATAGTTTATAATAATCTAATTATACTATTTAGAATAATATTCTAATTAATTTAATTTTAATTTACTTTAAATTCTATTTAGTATAAGTTATCTAATTATTATATATTAATAACTCTTATTTAGCTAATTATCTTATCTTAATTACTATATAATAATAAAGAAGATATTATAATTACTATAGCTCTTCTAGCTTAATAATAGAACTCTATTATTAATAATTTATTTATTCTAAATAATAATAATACTATAGATAAGAATAGTAATAATAATAGTAATAAGAAAAATAATAATTCTAAGATTAAGCTTTTATAAACCTAAGTTCTTTAGCTTTAGAAATAGCTATTATTATTACCTTTATAGAATAAGTTTTAATAATAAGTATTTCTAGTTTTTAATAAAAATTAAATAGAACTAGAAATATATTATATTATATTACTTTAATAAATTAAAAAAAGAAATTTAGAAGAAGTTCTATAAAAAAAAATAAACTAATAAGTATTTATAAATATATAACTATAGCTATAAGAATTAATTATTAATAGTATTATTATATTATATAGTATAATTAAGTATATATAAATAGATATTAAATTAATATTAAATTTATATTATTTCTAATAAAAATTTCTTATAATAGTAAATATATATTATATTTATAGAGATAAATTAATTTATAATCTTAAAAATAACTAACTTTTTTATTTCTAAATATATATAATTCTAGATTAAATTAAAATAAACTCTAATATATTAATACTAAATCTAATCTAATTTAATTAATATTCTAATCTAAATATAAAAATAATATAAAGTTTAAATAATTAATTTTTAAAAACTATTTTTATTTTTATTAATTTAATATAATATATAATATATTAAAACTATAAATTATATATTAGATTATAATAGATCTATATAAAAAAATAATTATTCTTAAGATATAGTATTTATTTAAACTAATTTTAATTCTTTATAAATATTTATAATAGCTACTAGTAATAAGCTATATAATAAAATAATAATCTAAGTAGATATAACTATTAGATTTATATTATTAAAAGTAGCTTTATTATTATAAGTAGATTTTTAACTAATTAAAAAGATATATAATAAATATAATTAGTAAATAACTATATTAGATTATTTTAAATAATAATTATTATTACTTTAAAAATCTTATTAGTAATATTAAATAAACCCTAAGAGATTAGAATATTTATATTAAATATTATAACTATTTAAGATATTTAGTAATTAATTAATTAAGATAAATTCTAATAGAAAGAAAAGATAGTTATTATTATTAGATAATAAGCTTTCTCTCTTAGAGACTATAACTATAGCTAGACTATTTATATCTCTAGCTATATAAATAGCTCCTATTATTAGAGTTTTTAAAATATTAATATCTATATTTAAACTAAAAGTATTTAATTTTAACTTTATCTTATAATATTAAAGATTTAGATATAGATTACTAATTATATTCTTAAAAAATATATATTAAATTATATATTATTTAATCTTAAGATATATTCTTATTTATAGTAAAACTAATAAAAAAAATAGTATTACTAATAAACCTATAATAAAAAAATAATTTATTATATTAATATTAATTAATTATAATAGTAATAATAATCTATAATCTTTAGAATATATATAGATTTTATAGAGCTAGAAGTTATAGAAAAATATAAATATTATAATTATAATAAGATTAAATATATTTTATTATAATATTCTAAGCTAAGAAAATAAAAGAACTAGAAATCTACTAAAAAGAGTAAGAAATAGAAGTAATTAAGAAAATTAGAATTAAAACTCTTAGAATAATTAGAAAAATTACTTAGGAAAAGAACTCTATAACTATTATAATTCCTATTTTTTCTAGAGAATCTATTCTAATCTTTTAAAAGATATTAAAACTAGATAAATAATAGAATTAAAAAATATTAAAAGAAAACTAGTAATATATTAAGAATATTTTTAACTAATTTAAGTAAAAATATAAAAATAAGAAAACTATTCTAAAGAAATATAGATTTTCTACTAAATATAAATATATATTCTATTATAATAATAAATATATTTTAAAAATAAAAGAATATCTAGAAAATATAATATAATCTAAATATAATAATTTATTTATTAATACTATAAAATAGAATTATATACTATTTTTAAAAAAGATCTAAAAGAATACTCTATTAAATATATATATAAAGAGATATTTATAGAAATATATTAAAAATAGAAATATAAGATATATAAGAATAATAAGATTAAACTATAGTATAACTATTAATAGATAGAAAACTAAGTAATTTATAATTATAATAACTATATTAAGTAATACTATAATTAGAAATATAAAAGTTATTAGAAAATTAAGTAAGAAGTATTAGTATTAGTATAGAATAGTAATAATAATATAAATACTATTAAACTATATCTTAAATAATAAATATTATAGAAAGAAAAACTAAGAGAATACTATTTAAATAGATAATTATTCCTAATAGCTAGTAAAAAGAGTAATAAAACTAATAAAGTAGAAATTATTTCTATTAATAAGTAAGAATAGAATAGAATATATAATAAATAAGATATATTATTACTAAGTAAAGAATAAGTTAACTAGATAAAAAATAATCTAAACTATCTATAATAGAGCTATAGTATAATATAATATTAATAATAGATTAAAAAACCCTAGGAGCTATAGAAGTAAAAAGCTCTATATATATCTTTATAGAAGTAAAAATTAAAAGAAACTAGTTTATTATATTTATTAATTATAGAATATAAGAAAATTATATCTTATTAATAATAATTAATTAACTCTATTTACTATAGAAAAAAAAGAAAAAAATCTATATAATTATAAATATTAAAAACTTAAAGTTTAAATATAATAATAAAATTATTAATTCTAAAACTAATTATTTTATAATTAAAATCTAAGAAAAAAAATTTAATATTATCTATAATCTAGTATTATTAAGAACTTATAAAATTATATTAGAGTTATTATAGCTTTAAGATATAAATCTATTAATTAATTAGTATACTAATTAAATAGAATAAAAAGATATTTTTATATATTAAAATTAGAATTAATAAAAATTAAAATTTTATTAAATATTAGAAAAATATATTTATTTTTTAATATTTAAAAGTATTATTATAAAAAACTATAATAACTTAAAATAATAAGTAGATATAATAATATTAGTTTTAATAGTATTATAATCTAGTAATATAAAGAATTTATTATAATAAGAATTAAAATAAATAATATAGATTTTAGATTAGATATAGAAATAAGAAAAACTCTTAAATATAGATTTAGTATTTATTAATTAGAAATAATTAATAAAAGAATAATAATAAGAATATAAAATTAAATATAATTAATAATAAAAGAAAATAAAAAAACTATTTTTAAAACTATTTAATATAAGAATTTAGAAATAAAACTAAATAAATAATTAATAAAAAGTATAATAAAATAAGAAAAAAAATACTTAATATAAATATAAATAAACTAAATATTTAAAAAATAAAGAATAATTTAAAAATATTCTATATAAATATAATTATTTTAAGAAAAAATTATTTTAAAAAGAATTTAAAATAGAATTAACTAAATATAGCTAATAGGATTATAAAATCTCTATTATTAAAGAAAAAAAATCTAATTTTTATAAATTATATAATTTTATAGAACTTTAATTATAAATACTTTATAAATATATTAATAATATATTAATAAAAAGTTATATATATTTATTAATTTTATCTATAGAATATCTTATAATATTTATACTAAAGAAGAATAATAAACTCTATTTAATTATTAATTATTAATAGCTAAATAAGATTATAAAAAAAGATAGAATACTCTTACTATTAATTACTAAGCTTAGAAATTAGTTATAGAGTAAATAGTAGTTTATAATATTAAATCTAAAGAGAGTTTATAACTTAATTATAGATTTAAGTATTTTATATTATTAATAAGAATATAAGAATTCTTATTAATTATTATTATTATATAATTAAGAATCTAGTTATATATAATAATTAGGCTCTAGCTATAGGGAATAATAATATTAAAAATATTTATTATTATAATTATAAAAAGAGATCTAATTACTAGTAATTAATAATAATAAACTTAAAGAGATATTATAATTAATTATAAATAATAAGTATTTTCTTTTAGAGCTTATAACTAAATTATATATTTAGTAAGTTCTTTTTAGAGTTTTTAGAGATATTATTATCTTATCTTAGCTTATATAAATAAAAAAGTAAAAAAAATAGAATTAAAGATTAGATATAAATTAAAACTTAATTAAAAATAAATTATATAGATCTAGTTATATATAATCTAATTTTAAGATATTTCTTATATATAGTAAAAATCTTAAAAAAAAAAAAATTAAAAAATTAATCTAATTATTATACTAGATATATAAATAATCTAGTTATAATTATAATCTCTAAGTAAAAAAGCTTATTATCTAATAATAATAATAATTTTTTCTTTTTAAGTTAAAGCTTATCTTAATCTAGATTAATTAATTATATTATTAATTAATTACTAAATAATTTAAATAGTTATAATATTTAATATAAATATTTTAATCTTTTAAAGTTTAATTAATATTTCTAATAAAATTCTTAAAATAATAATAATTATTATTTAAAATAATCTAATATAGCTATTTACTAATTATATTTATAATATATCTTTATAATTAGTTAAAAGCTTATTTATAATAATAAAACTACTATTAATTATATAAATCTAATAGCTATATCTATTTAGTTTATTATTTTATTATATAATCTACTATTTATAATTATTATAATTATTATAGATATTTATAGTTTTTAAGATATTAATATCTATAACTAGATTAAAAGTATTTAATTTTAACTTTATCTTATAGTATTAAAGATTTAAATATAAACTACTAATTATATTTTTAAAAAATATATATTAAATTATATATTATCTAATCTTAGAATATACTCTTATTTATAGTAAAACTAATAAAAAAAAATTACTATATAAAACTATATCTAGTTTTTTAATTAGTATATAATAATTTTATAATTAGTTATTATAATTTTCTTTAAAATTCTATAATAATAATTAATTAATTTATTATATTTTAAATATTATTTTATTAATCTTATTTAAATTAATTTTTTTATTTAATAAAATTTTTAATAATTTAATTTTTTTTAATTCTTTTCTATTTATAATAAATATTATTCTATTAATATTAGAATATTAATATTAGACTTTAAAAGTAATATCTATCTAGATTAATTTTATATAATATATAATATATTAAAACTAAAGATTATATTTTAGATTATTATAATTATTAAATACTTAAGAATAATAATATTAAAAATATCTATTATTATAGTTATAAAAAAAAATAATTAGTAATTAGTAATAATAAACTTAGAGAGATATTATAATTAATTATAAATAATAAGTATTTTCTTTTAAAATTTATAACTAAATTATATATTTAATAAGTTTTTTTTAGAATTTTTAAAAATACTATTATTTATACTTTAGTTAATTATATAATAAAAAGTTAAAAAAAAAAAATTAAAAATTAAATATAAACTAGAAATTTAATTAAAAATAATTTATATAAATCTAATTTTTTTTTAAGATTTTTACTATATATAAGAAATATTCTAAGATTAAACTATATATAACTAGATCTATATAATTTATTTTTAATTAATTTTTAATTTTAATTTTTTTTTTAATTTTTTATTTATATAAATTAAAATAGAATAATAATTTCTTTAAAAACTCTAAAAAGAACTTATTAAATATATAGCTTAATTATAGATTCTAAAAGAAAATATTTATTATTTATAATTAATTATAATATCTTTCTAAACTTATTATTATTAATTATTAATAATTAGATCTCTTTTTATAATTTTAATAATAAATATTTTTAATATTATTATTCTCTATAATTAGAATCTAATTATTATAAATAATTAAGTTCTTATATATATAATAGTTATTATTAATAATAACTATTAGAATCTCTTTTTAGATATTAATAATTTAAACTTATAATCTATTATAAATTTATTTATAATAATAAAGCTATTTTTTTTATATAGATTTAGTAATTATATCTACTAAAGCTATTATTATATCTAATAGCTAGCTAATAAGAAGATATATAAATTCTATTTATAAAGAACTATATAAATATTTCTCTAGTACTTAATAACTATTATAATTTAATATATTTAAATAAAAGATCTATTTTAATTAGTAATATTAAATAAATAGAAAAGAATAGAATTAAATTAAATTATTAAAAAGTTTATTAGATAAAAAAATTAAATTAAATAAGATTAATAAGATAGTATTTAGAATATAATAGATTAATTTATTATATAATATAACTAAGTATATATAAATAGATATTAAATTAATATTAAATCTATATTATTTTTAATAAAATTTCCTATAATAGTAAATATATACTATATTTATAAAAGTAAATTAATTTATAATCTTAAAAATAACTAACTTTTTATTCTTATTATTTCTAACTAATAATAAATATTTTTCTAATATTTTAATCTAATCTAATCTAATATTCTAATCTAAATCTAAAGTAGATAACTAAAAATAAAAATATAAGCTTAATTAATTTTTAAGAACTATCTCTATTCTAATTATTTTAATATAGTATATAATATATTAAAATTATAAATTATATATTAGATTATAGTAGATCTATATAAATAAATAGTTATTCTTAAGATATAGCTTTTCTTCTAATTAGTTTCTATTCTCTATAAATATTTACTATAGCTCTAGATAGATTATATAATAAAGTAATAAACTAAGTAGATATAACTACTTAATCTATATTATTAAAAGTAGCTTTATTACTATAAGCAGATTCTTAACTAATTAGAATAGTATATAATAAATATAGTTAGTAAATAATTATTTTATATTATTTCTAATAATAGTTATTATCTCTTAAAGAGCTTTATTAAAAGTATTAACTAGATTCTAAGAGATTAGAATATTTATATTAGATATAGTTATTATAGCTATTATTATTACTATATAAACTATATTTAGTCTTTATTAGTATATAGTAACTTTATAATTAGCTATTATAATTTTCTTTAAATAATCTATAGTAGTATTAGATTAACTAACTTATTATATTCTAAATACTATTATATTAATCTTATTTAATTTAATTTTTCTATCTAATAAACTTTTTAATAATTTAATTTAATTTAATTTAATTCTCTTTTACTTAATATTATTAATTAAAATAAATATTAAACTTAAAGAACTACTTTAATCTAAATTAATTTAATTTAGTATATTATCTATTAAAACTATATATAGTAACTTAGATTATAATAGTAATTAAGTATTAGAAAAATATTATTATAATTCTCTATAAGTATATTAATAATTAGATCTATTTTTATATTATTACTAACTATAAGAAGATAGAGTAATAATTCTAATAGATATAATTACTAGATCTATATAAGAAAGAGTAGCTTTATTATTATAAGTAAATCTATAATAGATTATAGATTTAAATAATTAATATCTAAAAAGAGATTCTAATAGTTCTTATTAATAATAACTATTATATATATAAAGATCTAGTTATTTATAATAACTAAATTCTAATTATAAAAGATAATAATATTAGAGATATCTATTATTATTATAAGAAGAGATAATTAATAATAGTAATAATAAGTTTAAAGAGATATTATAATTAATTATAAATAATAAATATCCTCTCTTAGAGTCTATAGCTAAGTTATATATTTAGTAAGCTCTTTTTAAAGTTTTTAAAGATATTATTACTTTATTTTAGCTTATATAAATAAAAAAGTAAAAAAAATAGAATTAAAGATTAAATATAGATTAAAACTTAGTTAAAAATAAATTATATAGAGCTAGTTATATATAGCCTGATCTTAGGATATCCCTTATATATAGTAAAGATCTTTAAAAAAAAAATAGCTATTATTATTTAAAGTATCTAGTAATTAATTAATAATTAATAAGCTTAATAAGTAGATATAGTTATTAAATAATAAGTTTCCTCTCTTAGGGGTTATAATTATAACTAGACTATTTATATATCTAGCTATATAAATAGCTCCTATTATTAGAATTTTTAAAATATTAATATTTATATCTAGATTAAAAGTATTTAATTTTAATTTTAATTTATAGTATTAAAGATTTAAATATAAACTATTAATTATATTTTTAAAAAATATATACTAAATTATATATTATCTGATCTTAGGATATATTCTTATTTATAGTAAAACTAATAAAAAAAAAATTAATTAATTTAATATTATTATAAATTATTTAAAGAAAATTATAATAATTAATTATAAAATTATTATATACTAATAAAAACTAAATATAGTTTATATAATAATAAATCTAATTATATATAGCTTAATCTTAGAATATCTTTTATATATAATAAAAATCTTAAATTTTTTTTTTTTTAAATTTAAATATAAATTAAAATCTAATTAAAAATAAATTATATAGATTTAATTATATATAATCTAATTTTAAGATATTTCTTATATATAATAAAAACTTTTTAAAAAAATATAATAATAGTAATTATATATAAATAATATTTATTTAATTAGAGAGCTATATTTAATAAAGAGCTTTATAGCTAATAGTTTATTTATATTAAAATAAATCTTAGATCTCTAATAGTCTATTTAGCTAGAGAATAGATTATTAAACTACTATTATAACCTTATATTAATTTAAATACTATAATATACTTCGCCAGTATAATAGTAATATATACCTTGCCCAAGAGGATATACTAGAGCCTGCCCTCATTTACCATTATCGGGTTTATAATCACTCGCTTGCTTATAAATCAGCATTGAAACTATATCTATAGCGAGATCCCTCCCGCGTAAGTTGTTATATCCGGGGCTCGTAAGATCATTTAGACATCACTAATGCTCCTATCACAATGGCACTAAAAGTCAAAGCTGTCTTTTTCGATTTTATGGGGACTTGCTTAGATTGGCATAGGAGTGCGGTAGACGCATCACCGGCTTCGCTGTCTAAGGAAGACGCCTCAAAGCTCGTTCTTCAATGGCGTCAGCAATACTTCAACGAAAATAGCTATCGCCTCCAACAGAACCTGGCGCCGGAAGATATCGATATAACGCTTGCACGCGCTTTAGATATCGTTCTGGATAAATTCGACCATTACAAGCCACATTTCGGGGTAGATGAGAAGAAGCGCATGATCCAAGAGTGGCATTCGCAACAAGCCTGGCCGGAGGTACCACAGGCAATCCAAAGCATTCGGGAGGATCTTGGGCTCGAGACTTTTGTCCATGCCAATGGAACAACGCGTCTCCAGCTGAACCTAACCCGATCTTCTGGCTTGAAGTTCAATATGCTGTTCTCTAGCCAAATCTTGGGTGTATACAAGCCAAACCCAGAGGCGTATAGAAAGGCATTGGAGCTTGTCCAGCTGAGACCTGATGAAGTGGTCTTAGTAGCAGCCCACGCGTATGACTTGCGAGGCGCAAAGAATTGTGGAATGAAAACTATCTACATCCATCGATGGACCGACGACATTGAGGAAGATATGGAGCAAGTTCGTGGCGAGTTCGACGTTTTCTTGGAGGACATGGAATCCCTTCCCGCTGCGATTGCAAATCTTTAGTATTATAAACTTTATGTTCGCTGCCTATTTCTACAGATAGAATCTATCATTAGTTTTCGCGTGACGGATTAGATTATGGTCATCATGAAACCAACTTACTAAGCCTACTCTAATTGATTAGTTTTGGATTTATAGCTTGTCAGTTCCAGACATGTGCAAGGTTAGCCCGAGGGGCCGAGAGTAGTCATATGTTGCAATAATCGTTTTGACATTGTGATGGGCAAACCCTTCCTAGACTCATCAGCAATAGAAACACCACAGACATATTCCTGCCGTGATCAAGCCTTATATTCAGTCTTGTCGCTTCGCTATAATTGAGACTTCACAAGTGCGATAAACTTAGTAGGATGCCGCAGATCATCAATTGTGCATGAGTGAATGGATTGCGTAGAAGAGAAGTAATATGAGATAAATTGGGTATTGATTACTATACCGCAAGAAATTGGTAAGGTAAATGAAAAGAGTAGGGAAAGAAAAGCAGTAATACCTTCCACTTTTAAAGCCTAGCTGAATCCCTGAATTTTCTTGCTGTGTATTAGCTTTGTTAAAACTTTCTTGCGTAAGCCTAAGCACATACATCAAGCTCACCCATAAGTCTACTGAAAGTCCAAAGCATCGAGACCGGTCAAACCTAGTAGAAATGTCTGCTCGCTATGATATGGCGAGAAAAACTCGTCTTTTTGAGATGAGTTGGCCAAATCAGCCATCCCGCCTCGAGATGTCTGACCTAAATTTGTTGACAATGACATTCCTTGAGCTTGGTCATAACTCCAGTCATCTCCCCACTTATCATTCAGAGGTCTTTGTTCCCAGGACTCTCGGCGAGGAGATCTGGCGGCATGAATTGTAGAAACATGGTTATCTGCTGAATCAATCTCAGCATTTGGAGGAGAGTGTACCGACTTAGAGAGCCACTCGCCCCATTCCTTATACCCCGGTTTCTCTGAAGATGATCCATCAAAGGGTGAATCTGACATGGGGACGGATAGAGATGAAGAAACTTGCTCTAATCTACCAGCAGCTTCATTTGGAATAGATCGCAAAGCATCAAGAAATTTGATGCCAGATGTTGCGGCGGAATTGCCGAGAGACATTTTGTGAAGGCAACTCATGGTAAACGTCACTCTGCTTTCGTAAGTCGCATCTCTTTCCAAGACTCCAGCCAGCAAAGTCATGGTTGTCGCAATACTACATGCTTGGAAATCTGTGAAGGAGAAGCGTACCATGTTGCCACTGCGTGCTAGGCTGTCGAAGAGCTGCAGCATTTTGGTAGCTCCCTTCACCGTGTAACGTGACGTTGTTTCGATTCCTTCTTCAAGTACCGGAAGCTGTGCATCTCGCCCAAAAAGATACCGGAGTTTAGTGCGTACTAGGCCAACAAGTGAGATTCTACCTATTATAATCCAGGCAAAGTAATAATTCATATGGAGATGCATAACTGCTCGATAAGAATTTTCGTTGGGTTGTATATTATCTGGTATGCATTCCGGGGGCAATAATCCTTTCCATTGTTTGAGTTCTCTGGCATTTTGATCAGCTAGCTGAGTATTCGCAGCAAGTGTCGATGCATTCCTGTACGTTGCAACGTCAGCGGATATCCCGTTTTATCAAAGGTAAAACCACTCACTCGGATTCAGCTACAAGATCTAAAATCCTTACTAACTTTGAGTTGACCAACTGGTGTTGTACATTGTCGAAGCTTGCCACTTTGTCTAGTTGTGACAGTGGAGACGGCAGGCGGGTTGTGATGATTTCGACATTGATAGAATGAGACCGGTTCAGTTTAACTGTTAAAGTCCTACATAATAGGAAGTTAATTGCCGAGTTCTGAAGCAAATGAAGGGATTCAGGGGGCCGCGGGTGGGGAGACTGCCGCTCAAGGGCATATATTGACCACCAAAGACGACAGCGAATCTCTCTTTCACGCATACTCATCGCGAAATCGTCCGGCGGATGATGCAGGTCAAAGGAAACTGCTTTTCTCAATGCTATTCCAATATAGATGTAGGAAGAACCAACTGCAGTTTGAGGAAGTAAGTAGACTCCCAGGATAATGTGGCCTTATCGCTCTCAAACATGACCGTTCGATGACATCCGGTATTAGGAATTTTGCTTTTTCAAAAACTAGCTGGCCGGGATCACCATCCCCAAACCTGGATGCAGGGATAGCATTGTCTAGTCCTAGGGGCAATGACGTTGAGCTCCGAGTGCTAATGCTGAGAGGACGAGGCATATAAAGCTGGCATCATATCGGAGGGCTGACGCCGGGTCAGTATAGCTGGTCTTGGTCGAAATCAAAGAAATTGTCTGTGCCAAACTCAATGCAAGTTTGAGAAGGAAATCGGTAACATGGCGAGGGAGCAGTGAATTTGCTGCCTTTCGCATTCGCGATAGATCTGTAACCGAAAGTTTCGCAGGTCGATAAGTCTGAAGGGTAAAAGTTAGTCAGTAAATCACATGGGGATGAATAAAAGAGGTATCTGTCTCACCGAGTGAGCTGCGGTGGGATATTCATCCGCAATGTCATGATGGTCCAGGGAAAACACGTCTCGCAAGTGGGACAAAAAGCGAGGCCAACGTATGCGCTCTAGCGGACCTTTGCGGGCCGTAGAGGAATGGACTGTCTCTACGGAGCCACTGGTAATTTCATCACCGGATGGCTGACACAGAAGAGTTGATATAGGTGTAGGTGATGCATCCGATGATTGTTGTTGCGCCGGCGAATGTGCAGTAGGTGACTGGCTAATAGGCAACGGTCAACCGTATTGTCCCAATTATGAAACGGCAGCTTATACGGGAGAGTTTGAGTGTATATCAGCATACCTCTCGAAGCTACACGACAAGCTGGCATCACAACACTTTTGACAAGGACCGGCGCGAGGTCCAACGCATCTAACTTTCTTCGACTTGCAGCGCTCACAGCTTGGAGGCAATCAATGTTAGCATGGCCGTTCGAACACGTGGATTGGCATGCGGAAACCCATACGCTCGGACTGCCCTTTTCCGGTTTTCGTCGGCCACACGCCGCCGACCTCGTCTACGGATCGCAGCAGCTGTAACTTGCCTCATGACGCTGGTCTTGTGACTTGGTTGTAGGTGACAAGCGAACCGGACATGTGGGTCAGACACTCCGGCAAACTGTCATCAAGAATCGCGGCAAATGGTCACCGAGAAGGGCGTGTGGCTTGACAGACTTCCGAGGGCCTAACCCCAAACACATGTGGGAAGGCCAACCTAAGATGGTAGGCTTCAGTGCACCCGAAGACTCTTTAGCAAAGGAATAAGGTGATAAACCAGATTCTTGAGTTCAAGCTTGATTTATTGGCTTACAGACTGGAGACAACTAAGATAGGTCCGCCGCAACGACTGTAATCTCTGGAAACGCATCTTTTAGCTTCAAGAGGGGACCATTGTCATCCTCTAAGACGAGCTTAGCAAATCCTAGAAGAAGACTCATGACGATCTTCTCCATCTGCTTTCCTTCTACGGTCCCGACAAGCAGTTTCACTAAATCGTCATACTCCGCTGGTAGTGGTCTCGCCTCAAGTAAAATAGGCATATCGATGTAAGAGTAGTGAGTCGCGCCTTCCACTCGGATTTGCATCTTTGGGCCTCTTAGCTTTTCGTAAAACGGTGCCCAAGTTTCATCAATCCCGTTAGCTGTGCCTTTGCCTGACATAAGAAACGGTTTATCCAGCCCGACTGCCTTGGACTGGGCCCAAGGGCTCCCATCCAAATCAATGCCCCCAAGCACGCGATCATCGTTAAGTGTGGCTTCTGCGGCTGTCGCACCGCCAAGTGAATGTCCATAGACAAAGATCTTCCGTAAGTCCGCCCTGTTAGTGATTTTGGACGGGATCAGATGATTGTTGGAGTTTGGATTTTGGAATAGATCAATGACAAACGACACATCTTGTGCCCTGACCTGCATTCGATTAATTAAAGACAGACCCCAATTACTCGTCAGGTAAACGTTGTTCAGTCACTTACCTCAGTAGCTAAATCGGACTCTCCATCACTATAACCAACGGTGCCACGGACAGATGAGCCATCAGGAAACTCTACAAAAGTCGCGTCATAAGGATGATCAATAGTGACCACAACAAATCCATAGCTAGCGAGCGCTTTCGCTTGAAGTGTGTATAGAAGTCTTGATGCCGATAAACCTGGTGAGAAGACTACCAACGGATATTTTTGATGCTTAGTTCTATGACAGGCAGAAGGTTGACAGAAGTTTATCTGTATATCTTCAAAAAGAGTTTCAGGTAGCCCGTTGTCTGCAGCATAGGCTCCATATGCTATAGTTGTTTGAGGTGGCATGTAATCGACCAGTGTGGATGTGCAATTGTCTCCTAGAGCCAAGGGAGAAAAAGATGAAATAAGGATGCGTCTCTTGTGAGGGCTGTCCGAAGGCGCATAGGGGTCCCAACGAGTCTGATCGGTTAGATCATGGACCTGGTAAGACACAGAATGAGGCCCAGGAGGTCCTGGGATGATAACTGCTTGCAGTCCTACTGCAAACAATGCGAGAGCTATGCACAGCATCATGAAGGATGTCTTGATCTGAACTTAGTAAATTTATCAATTGGAATTTCTGCACGCGAACTGCATTGATTTATATTGTGAGTCTTGCTCCATTTCCGCCTGCAAAACCGTTCTGCGGGCTTGTACCTAAATTGTCGAGAAGCCCCAGTCAGTTGGTTTACTTCATCGATCTCGTTGTTGATAATTCGCGCAACTCTGACTCCACTGATCTACGCTTATTTGTTTGCCCGGTTTGTTTGCCCTTGCTGCCATCCACTTGATTTCGGTCCCGAAAACATTCCATGCATTGCAAGAAGCATAATTAGAACTTCTCACATGAGTATGAGATATTTTATTGATCGTTTGGGAAATTGGAAGGTCCTATTTCTAAAATTACCGCAAATCCACAATAGATTCATCAACACTCCGGAAAGATGGTATGCTCATGGCAAAGTAAGCGAGTGTCTTGTCGCAGGTTTTGAGAAAAATTCCCCACTGCCCATAGCAAAGATCCTACCCCAAATGAAGTCATGATCATGTAAACATTCAGTGGTGGGGGAGCTCAATTAAATGACGCCGATTTGTACTCCAAAAGTCCAATATTTGGCCTTGTTTTGGGGCTGGGTGAATTCTATTGTGACCACACAGGGATCTTAACCCGGTCATCTTTCGGACGCATAATAGCCGTTTAGAGTAGCCAATTCCCCCAAATCATCTATTGGCTTTCGCTGTGGGTTCATTCAAACTTCAATCAAACCTTAAGGGGAGGGGTAAGGAACGGATGCTCGCCGGTGTTACACATGAGCTCAACGGAGTTAACTTAGAGTGATGAAGATAATCAAGGGAGAACTGATCGCCACTAGCTTAGTACATATAGTGCCGCAAAACCTGACAGGTCGTTTTTTTTACCGTGCTTAAGGATCTTTAGCCATATGTCAAAGATGCATTTCAAACGCGCCTAGAGAGCCAATTGCTTCCATGCCTCCAAGGTTGATGTCCCGAATTTAGCTAGGTGTAGTCGAACAATATCATCGAGGTCAGTTAGGCTCTAGTCTTAGCCGAACCAATAAATTTCATTACTGGCACAGCTGACTTATGTTCGCACTATAGGTACGTTAGCCGAAGTCGAATCAGTTGTCTCCGAGCTCTATTAGAGAATATATGGTGAATGGCTAGAGGGCAGCATCACGAAGATTGTCAGAATAAGATACGGCGTAGCCTGGAGGAGTAAAGACCAGTGGATGCTGCCTTACTGCTAACTTCCCAACTAACTGGCGATCGCTATGAGATCTCTCTCTAATCGATAAGTTGGCTCTTTCAACTTGTGGCGTTGTTTAAGTACCAATTTTGCGGTGGCCTCACACCGGATTTCCCACGCCCGTTCATTGACCAATTCCTTTTCGCTCCTGAACATACATAGATGACTTCCTCTGATGTCGGGCTGCCTTGAACCTCTCACCTGATGAAGAGAGGCCAGAGAACGACAAGCCTGGTAATGATTGTGAACGATTCCTAAATGAACACGTTAGTCTCTGTGTGCTTGCAATTGTATTCCATGTATCTAGAAGCTCTAATGGACAGCAAGTATATCGATAACAACATGAAGCCCGAAGTGCTAGTATTAATTTATACACGCTATGAAGAGAAAAAAGAGCCTAATTATCACAGGCAAGGATATTCAAGCTGAGAAAGTAAGCGGGCCTCTCGTCATTGATAATTGAGCACCAAAGGCAGCTAAGTACATCTCGCCAAGATTGTTGCCTTACTCCTCATCTTGGAGATAGCGGGCAAACACGTATTCAAGATCACGCTCATCAAATTGAATATCGCGCTCCTCAACATCTCCGCTGCGGAGAAGCAATTTTAGAAGACCCTTTCCAACCTTTGCGGCACCTCGAAGGAGCTTTTTGCGGTTGATTTTTCTCTCCTCAAGATCACGGCCCTCAATATCAGCCTCGGCATCATCTCTTTCCATCAAGTCATTGATCTCACGCTCACTGAGCTCAAAAACTTCTCCTGCCTCTAGATCGCGGAGAAGAATCTTTAAAAGGCCTTTTCCGACCCTTGCGGCACCATGCAGAAGCCTCTTGCCGTTTACTTTTCTCTCTTCGAGGCCAGGATCGTCGAAACCAAGGGTACGGGCTTCCAGAACGGCGTCAGTGATAACGCCAGCCCCAGATCTAAGCACAAGATCAGAACTTGCAATGGGAGCAGCGAGCGCATGTTGGGCAGCTCCAGTCAGGAGCGCTGCAGCGATAGAGATGTTCTTGACAACAAGCATTTTGACTATTGGCGAATTTGAGAAAGAGCTCGGGTTCGAGTAAACATAAATTTCGTATTAACCAGCAATAATGAAATGAAAAATAAGGTGAAATAGAAACGAATAGAGACCAGCTCTGTTTGTTTGGGATTTTTTTTTTGGTGATGATTTTCGTTTTCCCATGGGAGGGAAATAATCTTTATCCATAGAGGACACACCAACTCTTTATAAAAGTTTACGTGGCATCCCAGGTGGCTTGCTCTTATTGATATAAAAGGTCGTGGGGTGCCTCTAGGACTTTGCTTGCGCCGTATAGCGACTCGGCAATACGAGCACACCCTCCACCACTAGGTCTGATGTTGTGTCAGAATTAGCCTGATATGGTAAAGGGAGAGTTTTATTGTTAGCTTTCAGCTCTCTCGTATATGAAAAGCCTCCTAGTTTGAGCGGATTGTCAGTCGTAGGAGCACTAAGTTGACTACATGCTCGTTCACATGTGAAGGACAGCCAAACAAGCAATTTTGTAATCTGCCCAGCGAATCAGTATCTTGCTTAACACACAAGGAGTTGGGGGCCAGTAGAGAAGATGTTCTTCGCTCTTGACTACTCTCATATACGCATGAAGCGCCAGGCCTTAAATGGGCGAAAGCCCAGTGCCAAAACTGTGAGTAGGCGATACCTCTCCCTGTCGCCAATTACCAGCTCTGCAGACAGCTCTGGAGATTCTTCGCTAGTCTTATGGAGCCGGGATTTAAACTTAAAGAAATATACTTTACCTGCTACTGTTAATAGATTTTCCGATGAATATCGGGCTTTTGGCTCGTATTCCTAGCTGACAAGCCCTTGTGTCACTTTTTTGGAAGCGAGTGGATTTGTTGTATTTGTGTGCTATCAGCCAAGGCGTTCAGCCTTTGTCCGAGGAAAATCTCCAATTATACCCATAAATAAATTACTGATACTTAGTCACTAGTTAGAAATGGCACTCGATGATGTATACATAAAGTATTTGTCGTTATCCTAGAGCATGTGGTACGACTAGTGTACATAGGGTAGGTGGGATATCAGTGCGTCGGGGGTATAGGTAGTCTATGTATTAAAGTACATTTCTGTAGACACATTGAGACGGTGTTATTATTTCTTTCACAACCTTGGCCCTGATTAATCCTTGTCCAAGGTGATATAATGGAATCTAGCTGGTTGCAGTCAGCCTGCGTTCTGATTTCCTGGTTGCTGTGAAAGGCGTGTACGCTACACCCATCACAGATGCACTGCCCCGGGTCTCGACCTGTCAGACTCGTAGTATTCAACCAACAGTTAACGTGGGCAGATTCCTGCATGCACATAAGCGCCCTTCAGTGAGCTAATACCGAGCAAACGCAACACACTCAGCGTTTATCCTAGGGTGGTGATGATTTTGTGTGGGGCATTTGGCATTGATGCGTGAGTACAACTGACCATGTACGTAACAACGCATGGGTGTTTCATCTTCCGAAGAACGTCTACTCCTCAAGAGGCTCCCTGCAGTTTCAACCACATGTAGAGAAGTATTACACTTGCCTGAACAGCGCTATAGTCTCTGTTACAAAACCACCTTATGTGTACAAGACAATCTTAATCTGAGGGGTCGAGCAATTAGTGGAAGCAATCAACCATGTAAAGAGCTTACATCTGACTAGCGCTGCTTGCAACAGTCATCCCTCTTCGGTGGGTTTGTCTGGAAAGTCTTACTCCTGTGTTGTTGTGTGTGGGCCCTTGTTGCCATCTGACCAGACTGAACCAACAGACGATAGACAAGTGATATGTTGGTTGATATAATTTGGACCTAATCAAGTGATTGAGCATATCTTTTGATTGCTTGTCCCAGTCCTACAAGGCGGCAAATGCAACTCCTTCACCTTTCAAGATACATGTACAAAAACATATGATCACGCTCACGATCAACAACGAAAACACCATTTAATATGGCGCCGTATTTTCCCAATGCGATCTGGAATCGTACCATGGGTTATCTGATCCCCATGGTGCCTCACACGCGCTAAGAATCACGTAACCAAGATTCCCGCTCACTTCGACCAACAGACTTAGCCTCCTTGTGCCTAGTAACCCGAAGGCTTCACCACATCGCTCAACCTCTACTATACCATACTATCAACGTTACTAGCAAGACTGCTATGACCTACTCCCCACACTACCATAAATGGCCAGGCTTGCTCCTCACGATAATAGCGAAACAGCCACACCTTGCAAGATATATACGAGTCCTGGTCCTATCGGATATGATAACCCTCCGCGAATCGCTATCGATTGGCTTCCCTTGGGATGCCCCACGCTCTATCCGATGCGCATTGAACACAGAACTGGCACACGAAGGATCCAGTGTGCTACCTATTGCACTTCTCCTTTACGCTACTATGGTCCAGAGAATCATTTTCTTCCCTGCTGACGTGGACGGAATTGAAGTCACTCGGATCTTAACATCATGGCGCCCACAGGGGATTCAATCACTGTCTAGATTTATCTATCCGCCTGACTCTGGCCCCGATCTTACTCTCGAGCTTGGCCCTTTTGCTAATTACGATCTTCCTTGTCTGAAAGAACTCTATGGGAGAGAGTGACCTGCTTTTCGATCCCACCCTTGTGGACCTCATCCAAAAGCCTGGTCTTTCCATCTTGCACTTATATCATGGAGATTGTACTACGAATTCTGTCTCTCGCTCCCTTAAAGACTCATCGCCTAGTTTGCACATTTTGAAACTTGAGAACTGTTTTGTGGACTCCAACAGCCTTGAAAGGGTTCTGAAAAGTTGCCCAAAGCTTAGTACTCTCGCTATTCATGTAGCCGAAATAGCAGGGGCCGATCATGGCGACTTCTATTGGACTGTTGATCTCGAACATATCGGACAGGCTCTACGAGACCACGCGACCAATCTGACTGATCTCAGCCTGGACTTCTCCAAATTCAAGATCACGCGGGAAACAACTGGCCGAATTGGGTCTTTACGCGGTATATTGGGTCTCCGCCATTTGCAATTTTATAGGAAAAATTTGATCGTTGCTCAAGGCTGGCTTGTAGATGAAGCACAGGAGCAGGGTATTTTACCTCTGGAGAGTGTACTTCCCCCATCGATAACAATACTTGACATATATTACGAGAAAACCGGATTCCATCATCGCCTCCAGAAAATGTGATATGTGGGGAACTAGACAGTATCCTCTCTAGCGGACGTCTCCAGTCTCTTCGACGAATCCAGTCCCAGAGATATCACGGTTCTCCAGACGAACTAATCTTGTTTCAAACTAAGAGGCCTGTTTGGTCCTTTGACTCCAAGAGGACGCTGTCTGAGGATCAGAGCGGCTTTATTGAGCACATGCCGATCAACAGATTGAAGCTTTAGGTAAAATAACAAAGCACTTGGACTGCTCATAAGATTCAAGCGTACTGAATATTTGGTTCAACTCTAAGAAAAAACGAATGACGATTAGTATGTAAAAAATGTATAAGTCTAGGTACAATACTATTTAAATACAAAAGAAATATAGTAGTACATCTGATGACTAGGTCAGGTAGGGACTATTAATACTGCTGCAACCAGAGCCTTGAATGCCTCTCCTATCGCGCCATATTGAATATTCTGTAAGGCATACGATATACTAAAGTCTTGTTTGATAAATGAAAATTGTTGCAATGCTTAATTTTGTAAAATGGCTTAGGCCAAATGCAGAACCATCTTGGCTAAATGATCTGGCGTCTCCAGAGCTAACCAAATCCATGAGCAAGCCAGGTTCCCAGCAGACAACCTTCTGAGCGCTGTATTCATTTTCTTTGGCTTGTAGGGTTGCAATTGTTGTCTGCTTCTTTCATCCCTGTATTGTGTAATACTAATAATGCGGCTCTAGAGGCTTACTAACTGCCACATAATTGAGGGAGTATCATTATAGATGATGATAAGAGATGGCGCCGAGAGGCCGAACGAGGGGACTACGATGTGTAACAGCTAGAAAGATATAAGAAGATTTGAACAAGGCCTTGACCTGCGAGGTCTTACAACTTGGCCGCCGTCGTTTCTGGTTCGATGACTTGATGCCAGGCCCTCCGACGATTTTTTGGATATAACATGAAAGTAAATGTGAGGAAATTTAGATGGAGCCCTCATTCCCAACGACAAGAATAGCTGCTGCAGCTACCATGAAGAGACGAGGGTCTTTGAAGATTGTTTGAACTGTAAGTTCAATCCCAGCTTCTCGGGCGGTAGCAACTAGGCGAATTGCGATAATGGAGTCGCCGCCAATCTGGAGGAAGCTATCATCGCGACCAATGCTGTCAATTGACCGATTCAAGATAGAACCCCACAAAGCTTGCATACGGGTTTCCATGGGTGTTTGTGGTGGCCTCTTTTCCGCGTCCACCAGGGAGTAGTGTTGACGTTGCTCCTCGGACAAAGCAGATGCACATGTTTTCAGAGTTTTCCGGTCGAGTTTGGAAGAGATGCCGACCGGGAAAAAGGTACAGGGTATGAAGATGGAAGGAATCATATATGCCGGGAGACGAAGCTTCAGTGTACCTACTAGCTCCAACAGTTGGGACTTGCGTTGCTCAGATATGGTGTGGAACATGTCCTCAGCGTTAATCTCTTGATTTGTACACAGTTTCCTGGATTCAGAATCGGAGAAGTATGCAACTATCTCTTTCGATGATGTCCTTGGATTGTCTAGTACGTCCACGGCAACCTGAGCTATTCCTTTGGAGGCGGCTAGGATGTTGTTCTCGATTTCACCAAGCTCGACTCGGAGACCCCTGATCTTGATCTGTGTTCCCTTGCGGCTAATGAACTGCATCATTCCATCAGGCTTGTAACATGCAAGGTCACCGCTGAGGAAGGCTCTGTCCATGCGTGGGGTCTCCCTATGGGGAACCCAGGATGGAAGATCTGTGATGATAGTTTCTTTAGACTTCTCTTCGTTTGCAAGATACTCGCGGAGCACCGTGGGCCCTTGGATTAAGATCTCTCCGACAGTTCCTATGGGGGCTAGTTGATTGGGGTTTTCTGGGTCAACAATCCAACAAGCAGCGCCCATCGATGTGCCTATTGTATCTGACAAATCATTAGGCGTGGCGTATTCATAGAGAGAACTGGCGACGCAGGTCTCTCCAGGGCCCCAGCCATTAAAAAGCCGCACTTTCCCATACCATTGGCTGAGAAGGTGCTGCGGTACGGCTTCACCAGCCAAGAACAGTATTTTCAACGAAGGCACTTGCTCTGGCGTTAGCGTTAGAGCGAAGGAGGGACTGACGAAAGCATGGCTAACTCTGGCTTGTTGAATAAAGACAGCCGCGCCATTGAACCTTGCTTCCTCAGATGGAACACATACGCAGGCACCTGAGAAAAGGGCCATGAAGATCTCGCCGATCGAGAAATCAAAGACGAAGTTTGCGAATTGGAGAATCCGAGCCTCGGCACTGATTCCGACGCGCTTGCAGATTGTTTGTTGTGCAGAGCTCAAGGCTCGATGCTCGAGAACAAAACCCTTCGGCATGCCCGTACTTCCAGAAGTAAAGAGAACATAGGCCATATCAGCAGGTGTCACCGGCCTCAGCGGCCCCTTGAATTCCCTATCAAGGCGAGACAGCTGGCAATCAAGATCAGGTGTAAGTTCCAGGATATTCTGCACTAGATTGGTGGACACACTGGCATGAGTTGCTGACACAATCATCAATTTTGACTTTGTTTTTTCAACAATGGTCTTCCTGCGTTCAAACGGATGCTCAGGATCAAGGGGAGAGAAAGCGGCACCGGTTTTATTAATTGCAAGAATAGCAACAAAATACCACTTAGACTTCTCTATGCAGACGTGAACAACATCGCCAACTTGGATGTTATAAGTATCGATGAGGTGTTGGGCAAAACGATCGGACGCATCCGCGAGTTCCCTGTATGAAAGGGTGCCGTCCCAAGCGTGAATAGCGGGCGAATTGGGGTTCTGTTTTGCGTGGCAGTCAATAATGTCATGAATACAAGCATCGAAAACCTCAGGCTTCGGGTTTCGGCTCGTTGCAATTTGTAAGTCCCAAGGAGAAGCCATACATATATCGGACAGGAGCTTGTGCTTATTGTCAGTGAGGAGCTCGGAGAGAATCTGTTCGAATTGATGATAAATTGCTTCAATCTGTGCTGATTGCAGAACCTCCGTGTTGTAGATAAGATACAATTCTATCTTATCTTCATCCAGAGCCCCTTGCATCACTAGAGGATACGTGAAGTATCCTTGCAGCCAATCCTCGTTGTTGACGTCCTCATTCACAGGAAGCATAAGCTCTTCGTTATCAGACTGTGTGTAATCCAAGCGCTGAACCGGCTGCACTACTGTCAAACTCGAGCAGTCACAAGCCTCTCTGGCGTCAGAGCTGACTTTGGCGATGTTTGATAGCCCATACTGTTCATAAGCTATCATTTCGATTGCTTGTGACTGTACGGATTCTAGGAATTCGTGGATGGTCTTCTGACGGTCAAGATGGATTCTTACGGGAACGGTTGTGATCATTGTGCCAGGGATATTTTCGATGCCTGCAACAGGTGCGTTACGTCCGGCGACAGTTGCCGCAAATGTTACATCTTCGGTTCTGCAATATTGAGCAAGAAGAATTGCCCATGCGGCTCGAATCGCGGTAGCCCGAGTAACCGAAGTCCGCTGAGATTCTGAGATGGAGAGGCACTTCTGAAAAACTCGTGTCCTTTGAGAAGCTCCCGATGGCTTCGGCGGGAAAGATGCTCTCTGGGCACCCTGCAGCTGCTTCTCCCAGAAATTCTTATTGGCTTCATCATTGGTCTGAAGGGTATATGCAATGAATGAAGAGTATGGCCTGACGTTGGGAAGCTTCTCATTGCGATAAATGCGGTAGAATGTATCCATGACTAGGCGAATTGTCCACCCGTCAAATACCGAGTGATGAACGAACCAGGTGAAATGGTAAGCGCCTTCTTGATCTTGCCGCAGAACAAATCTGTTAAGCGGACTCCCATAAGTCATACTGATAACATCCAAGGATGTGTTCTCCCATGTGACATTGTCCTTGGTAACAACCAGTAAATCCGTCCCTTGAACCTGAACAATTCTGGATCGCAAGTTGGCACAAGCTTGAACAGTGCGTTCCCAAGATTCTTTAAAGAGCCCTATATCGATCTTACTTGAAAGGGGGAAGTCGTGTTTGGCTATGTACGACTTCGGCTGCTTCATGGTGAGTGCAATGAGGCCACTCTGGAACGGTGTACAAGGATACATGTCCTCGATCTGTCGGAAGTTACGCATCTTGCATTGCTTAGCGGCTTCTGGAACAGCCATGCTGACAGGGAAGTGGTTTGCAAGCAGGCTGAAGCGTTCAGGATCTTTTTCAGTTTGAATACTACCCCCCTGAAGGGTAGCCGCCATTGCGGATAATCTTGGATCCCGGAAGATCGTTCCAACATCAAGACTGAGTCCGATTTCCTGAGCAAGTGTAACCAGTCTAATGGCACTTATAGAATCTCCTCCCGCTCTGAGGAAATTATCATGACGACCAATGTCATTGGCATCCACATGTAGGACCTGTGACCAGAGATCACGGAGTTTGTGTTCATTGTCAGTCTCTGGCTGATCGTTGGTACCTTTAACTGGTGAAAATCTGAGCCTATCTTTGACTGAGATATCTTTGACAACAGAGCACAATTTGCGTCTATCGATCTTTCCCGAGCTCTTCCTCTCAGGACCACCTTGGAATATAAGATAAATGCTGGGTACCATGTATGTTGGAAGGGTTTCGCTGAGAGATGACTCCAAGTTATTGATGAGTTTGCGCATTCCGTCTGAAACGTTTTCAAGAACCCCTAGCTTCTCAGCAACCGATTGAGGTCCTTCAGTATACCACATCAGGGCTACAAGAGTGTTTGACTGATCTTCGTTGACAACGGTATCCACAATACAGCCCATGTCTCGTGGAAGATTCTCACTAAGGCGCATTTCAATCTCGCCAAGCTCAACACGTTGCCCGTGAAGCTTGACTTGTGTGTCTTTACGCCCAAGATATTCAAACGTTCCGTCCTCGAGACGTCTAACCAGGTCTCCGGTCAAATAAGCCTTCTCAGCACCAGCATCTCCCGGCAGCCAATCGGCATTCGGTAGCCATGCTTGATTTGTTTGCTCGTCAACGCCGATGTAGCCGCGAGCCATCATTGGGCCTTGAATCATAAGCTCACCAATACATCCAACAGGAATAAGCTGGCGGTGGTCATTGGGATCGACGACCCACCAGGCACACGAAGACGGAACGCCGATATTGTTAGGCTTTGAAATAATTCCGACATCAGCAATCCATCCGCAGATAGACGCCTCCGCCGGCCCATACAAGTTGTGGAGGGTCGCATAGCCCCTCCAATTATCTACCACCTGCTTGGTTACATTCTCTCCTCCGAGGCCAACGTTTTTGATCGTAGGAATCTCAGCCGGTTTGACCAAAGTGGCAAGTGTTGGTGTCAGGAATGTCCAGTTTGCTTTCAGAGTATTAATTGCTCCATGAATGTCATTATATCGCTGCCATTCTGATGGAATACATAGACAAGCACCCCGGGATAAGGATACCATGACATCGATCACGCCAATATCAAATGTATAAGCAGAATAAGAGAAAACCCGAGTACCAGGTCCCCATCCTTGAATGGTACCGTGGCTAGTCGATGTGGAACACGTGTTGCGGTGTTCAAAAACCATGCCCTTTGGTTTACCGGTGGACCCAGAAGTAAACATAACGAAACTTGCATTTGTATACTTCGCAAGGGAGGCGACGGGACTTCGTGGAAGCTTATCGATGAAGTTGCGGTCGATGCAGTACATGGGGACATCGAGGGAACTGGCCACCTCAAGACAAGAATCTCCTGCAAGCACTAAGGTGGCGTTTGTATCTTGCAAAATACTTTTCAAACGGGGGACCGGCGCGCTGAAGTCGAGAGGAACGAATGCACCACCTGCCATATTCACAGCAATCATCGTTATAACCGCCCAGATTGACTTTGGGAAGCAAATTGGGACAAATACCTCAGGGCCAACGCCCAGAGATTGCAGCTTGCCCGCAAGAAGCGTAGAATAGTGCTCAACCTCGCTATATGTCATATCGCCATCCCAAGATACTATAGCTTGTAGATCGGGAGTCCTTTGCATCTGTTGCTGGATCATGTCGTGGATACAAAGATCCGTTGATGGTTTCATATTTTGATGCCGGACTGCATGTTCCTTGTCCCATGTGCCAACCATAGAAATAGTTGAGAGCTTTTGGAACGAGCTGCGTGATATCAGCTGCTGTACAACGCAATCCACCTGGTGCGAAATAGCTTCAGCCATGGTGGAAGAGATAACGTCTACATTATACCCAATGCGAACTTTGGCCAAATCTTGGCTAAAATCGGCCTCGAATAACAGAGGATAGTTGAAGTAGTTCTCCATCTCTTGGTCGATATATTCTGTGTCTTTTCCAAACTCCAAAATGCTCTCATCTGTAGCAATCTCAAATAGCTGTTGAGGTCGAAGGACCATCAAAGTCGGGAACTGGCAGGCCTCTCTGGCGCTCTCGCTGATTTTTGAGATATTCTGAAGACCAAACTGCTCAAATGGCGTCATGTCTGTAGCTTGGTTTTGTACAGAATCCAGGAAATCCTGGACTGTGGACTCAAAATCTAGTTGAATACGCACGGGGATAGTTGTAATCGAGGGACCTGGCATATTACGAAGCCCAGGAACAGATGCATTTCGGCCAGATAGAGTTGCACCAAAACAAATATCGTCACTATTGCAGTGACGGGCCATGACGATAGACCAGGCTGCCCTCAACATATTCGCAACAGTGATTGTATTACCAGCAACCTTCGGCGTTGCAATTTCATAGCGGAGGTACTTGAAGGTCGGCTTTGCCTCGTACACGGCCGCCTGGGGGAAAGAAGGACGGGTGGCTCCCTCGAGCTGTTCCCTCCAGAACTCAGTGGCCAGTTGAAAATCAAGATTGAGGATATATTTGATGAAGCCGCTAAAAGGTGAAATCTGGACAGGGGCTCGATTCCAGTAGCTGTTATATAAGGTGGTAAAGTTGAGATTGACGCATCCTCCATCTAGAACGGAGTGATGTGCAATCCAACTGAAATAAGCAGTCCCATCTGGGTTAGTGATAATTGCGAAGCGATTGAGTCTAGATCCGAAAGTCATTTCATATTTTTGTGTCGCTTTTAGGAAGGCAGGCAAGCTTAATCCTTTGGTATCCTCCCAGCACATGTCATTTGTACTCAAGACCTGGATGGACCGGTCTGGGGAAGCAACAATTCTGGTCCGTAGATTACCGTTGAGCTGTACAGTATTCTCCCAGGCGGTCTTGAAACGCTGCAAGCAGATAGACTTAGATATACGAAAGACATATTTTGTAATGTACGAGCCAATCTGCTTCTCAGCAAGAGCTATGAGTCCTTCCTGCAGTGGCGAACAAGGATACGCATCTTCGATCTTATAGTCGGCCGGCCAGTTGTATTGTTTGTGAATGCTACCACCAATAACCAGCTCACGCTCATTTTCAGTGAGGAGCTCAAATGGCCGAACTTGAATTGCCTCCGCCTCAGGTTCGGTGATGCGTGAAGTTTGGAGGGCGAGCTCATGCAGTTGTGGGGATCTGAAGATATTGTCTACCTTGAGAGAAAACCCTCTATCTCGAGCAGCTGTTACGACGCTGATTGCTGTAATGGAATCTCCACCAATGGCCAAAAAGCTGTCGTCTCGGCCGATAGATTCAGTGGAAACTTGTAGCACGTCTGCCCAAATTTGTTGCAGTAGAATCTCGGTTGAGGTTTCTGGGACTCGCTTCTGAACATCTTGCAGAGCATACTGGGCCATTTTCACTTGAGTGAGCTTTTCAGTCTCGGCGCGCAGACGTTTGCGGTCGAGCTTCGAGGTCGTAATGAAGGGCATATAAGAACAAGAAATGAAGAAGGTAGGTACCATATATGGGGGCAAAATCGTTCTCAATTTCTTGGACAGGACAAAATAGTCCGTCTTCGTATCGGTATCCAGAGGTTGAAAGAGTTCGTCATCACGTGGCTTCTCGATGTTATTTGCCATTGTTGAGCAAAGATAGGCACAAAGATGGGCACCGGTGGCGTTGCGGAAGACATCTACAGCTATTTGCCGGACACCAGGCATATTGGTCAGAATCTGGTGTTCCACCTCGCCCAATTCAATACGCAGCCCTCTGATCTTAACCTGAGTATCTTTACGGCTGTAGAACTCCAAGAGCCCCTGGTCGTTGAGGTAACATAGGTCACCAGTCTTATAAAATCGCCCCCAATGAGGTTTGTCGGCATTTGGCATCCAGCGGGGGATGTCACAGGAGACAGCTTCTCCAGTTCGTTCGGGGTCCCTAAGATATTCCCGGAGCAGAGTAGGGCCCTGAATGACGACTTCTCCAAGGGTTCCGACAGGGGCAAGCTTATGGTGATCATCTGGGTCTACAATCCAGCAATGGCCCCCTATTGGCTTGCCAATAGTGAGAGGCGATTCATCTAAGCTCGTCCACTCATGCATAGAGCCGAAACAGCAAGCTTCGGCCGGACCCCAAGCGTTGATCACACGAGTCTTACCGACCCAGGTCTCAAAGAGGTCTCGTCCGACAGCTTCACCTCCGAGAATCAAGAGCTCCACTGATGGTACGGACTCAGGATTGATTGTTCGAGCAAAGGATGGCGTTAAAAATAACCAGTTAGCTTCCGTACGGCGGATGAAGTCAACTAAACTATTCATTCGAATGTCGTCTGATGGGATGCAAATGGTTGCACCTGCCATGAGAGAATCCACAGTTTCGCCAATGAAAAAATCGAAGACAAATGAGGCAAATTGGAGGACTTTGATACCCGGACGAGGGCCAATTCTCTTCTGAACTGCCCTTTGGCTCGTACAGAGCGCACGGTGTTGCATCACGAACCCCTTGGGGACGCCAGTGCTGCCTGAGGTGAAGAGAACATATGCTATATCACTCGGACCAGCAATACCATGCAAAATATTGACATCAGGGTGAGATTGTTCGAGGGCAGAGATGAGCTGCCGGTCAATCTGCAGTACTTGACCAAGAAGTTGTGCAGCTAGCCCAGCATGCTGGGGAGATGCCAAGATCAACTTAGATTGAGTTTGGGACAATACCTGTCGGTGACGCTGAACTGGATGGGAAGGATCCAGGGGTACCCAGGCGGCACCGGCTTTATTAATAGCCAAAATCGCAATGAAATACCAAATAGTCTTTTCGAATAAAACGTGGACCAGATCGCCCCTGTGGACTTCGAAGGCTGTAACCAAATGCCCTGCCAGGTTGTCCGCGCCAGTATCAAGTTCTTTAAAAGTCAGAGTAGCGTCTCCAGATTGAATGGCAACGGCGTCAGGTTGCTCCCGAGCCTGTTTGGACAGTCGAGAATGGAGCGTGTCCTCTACGATCTCAGGGACCTCGGAATTGAACTTCATGGCCAGCTCCAGATCCCAACGGCCAGCTATGGAGATTTGGTTAAGACGTTGGTCACCGTCGCTAACAAGACTCTTGATCGTGTGCTCAAGATGATTAGTCAAAGCCGTAACCTTGTGCTCTCCAACGATGTTGATGTCATAACTGACATGCAGCTGAATCAACGTGTCTGAAATAATAGTTTGAACCACAAGTGGGTAACTGAAATATCCTTCCAAGGAACCAGAGGCCTGCTTGTCGCCAGACGAAGAAAAAATGGACTGCGCCATGCTCCCCATTTCTGCCATCTTCTCCGATGGCTGAACAGCAAGTAAGCTAGAGAAGTTGCAGGCGTCGCGAATGGAGTCGCCCAGTTTGAGGATGTTCTGTAGGCCGTACTGCTCGTATTCGAATATCTCAACAGCCTGTTGTTGCACGTCCCGCAAGAACTCACTTGCTTGCTGTACTGGGTTGACCCGAATTCGGACTGGTACAGTAGTCACAACCGGGCCGGATATATCACTTATACCGGACACGGCAGCCTGCCGACCAGATATCGAAGTGCCGAAGCAAACATCATCTGCGTCACAGTACTTTGCTAGTACCAAGGCCCAAGCAGCTCTCATAATGGTCGCGTTGGTGATTGAATCATGTGTAGAGGGAGGTAAGTCAATCGTCTTCGCCATCACACTGGTCGTCTTGGATTCATATCCGTGTTTGATCGGTGGGAAGACAGCTCGCTGAGCGCCCTCGAGCTGCGCAAGCCAGAACGCCTTTGCAGCTTCGCGGTCTAATCTGAGCATGTGACGAACGAAATAGTCAAAGGGTTTAATGTTTACTTGTCCAGTTTGAAAGTAGGATTGTGCTAGTGTTCTCAAGGCCAGTTGCAATGACCAACCATCATATGTTGCATGATGCGTTACGAGAACAAAGTAACAATCACCGGTAGACTCTTTTACTAAGGCCCACCGGTTCAAACGTGAACCTAGACTCATCTTCAAATCCTTCATTTTTTGGACGAAATCTGTCAGCTCCATACCTTCCGTTCGTTCCCAGGTAGTATCATCTTGTATCACTAATTGCAAAGTTGTCCCAGAAACGTTGACAATACGGGTTCGGAAGTTTGAACATATGTGCACGGTTCTGTCCCAAGCGGCTTGAAAGAGATCAATGTTGGTGCTATCGGCGAGTTTGTAGATCCATCGTGCGATGTAAGACCCAGGTTGCTTCACGGCGAGGGCCATGAGGCCCTCCTGGAACGCAGTCACTGGCATAGCGTTCTCAATTACGTCGCAGCTTTCCAAGCCACATGCTTCCCGACAGTGCAGTTCCCAGTCGCCTTGAAGAGATCCTGGCAGTAAACTGAATGGCTGGATGTCAGCGCACTCTTCCTCGTCTGGGGTAATCTCGATCGCAGAAGCAGCCACCATAAGAAGTCTCGGGTCGTCAAAAATACTTTTTACGGTGAGGCCGATTCCTTGTTCTCTTGCTGCGTTGACAAGGTGGATGGCAGAGATCGAGTCTCCGCCAATTTGTATGAAGCTATCATCGCGGCCGATAGATTCTGCTGGTATCTTAAGGATGGAGGACCACAGATTTTGCAAGCGAATTTCCATCTCTGTCTCTGGTGCCCTCTTTTTCGAGCTAACCAGGGAGTAAAGATGAAGTTGCTCACGGCTCAGTTCTTTCGTGGACGCCTGCAACGCGTTGCGATCAAGCTTGGAGGAATGGCCAATCGGCATGAACGTACAAGGAATGTACATAGTTGGAATCATATATTTTGGTAAAACGATGCGGAGTTTCCCAACCAGCTGCTGCAGCATCTGATGGACCTCTGGCGTAATGACTGAAAACATGCTCTGTAGAACTAGGCCTCCAGAGTCAAGCATTTGTCTCGACTCGGAGAAGGAGAAAAAGGCAACTAGATGGACCGCCTCTTCGGCTCGGTAGACGTCCACAACAACTTGTGCCACCCCGTTCAGCAAGGACATTATGTTTTGTTCAATCTCACCCAGCTCTACCCTAAGACCACGAATTTTTACCTGGGTATCCTTTCTGCTTACAAACTCCAGCGCACCGTCTGCGTTATAGAAAGCAAGGTCCCCAGATTTGAAAGAGCGATGAACGTTGGAAGTCCAAGGAAGACTATCATCAATAATCGTAGCTTTGGTCTTGGCCTCGTCCGCAAGGTATTCACGAATCACTGAGGGGCTTTGAATCAAGATCTCCCCCACTGTACCAATAGGTGCTAATTGTTTGTGGTTATTCGGGTCAACAACCCAGCAAGACGATCCAACAGCATGACCAATGGTGGCCGGTGAGTCGTCGACGGACTGATATTCGTGAAACGCGCAAGCAAAACAGATTTCACCAGGGCCGTACATATTTATCAACCGTACCTTTCCAAACCAAATTTTGAGAAGATCGTGCGGTACTTGTTCTCCTCCAAGTCCAAGAAGTTTAACAGAAGGCACATCCTCAGGCTTCAGCGTGCGAGCGAAGGCTGGACTAATCAACAAGGTATCAACGTGAGCTTCACGAATGAATGCCTGTATATTGTTCAGTCGCGCTTCCTCTGAGGGAACGCAAATGCAGCTTCCATTCATGAAGCTTTGGAAGATTTCTCCAGTAGAGAAATCAAACACGAAGTTACTGAACTGCAGAATCCTCGACTCAGAGTTGACCTTGGTGACTTCTGTAATAGGGCGATGGGATGTATGCACCGACCGATGTTCCATAACATACCCTTTAGGCACGCCAGTGGTGCCGGATGTGAACAAGATATATGCAACGTCGTTCGGCGTAACGGCCGTCTTAGGACATTCAGACGTATCGATGCTAGCATCTAATGATGCACTGACGACGATGACATGCTGGGCAATTTCCTGTGACATAGTGGCATGCTCGGCCGAGACGAGCATCACAGTTGATCCAGTTTTCTGTACCATATACTGCTTACGCTGTTTTGGGTGCGCCGGGTCGATGGGCGCGAAAGCTGCACCAGCCTTGTTGATGGCCAGGATGGCAACGAAGTACCACATGCTTTTGTCGAAACACACGTGGACTACATCCCCCACCTTGACCTTGTAAACATTAATGAGATACATTGCAAGGCGGTTTGCTGCCTTGTTAAGTTCGGAGTAAGTGAGTTGTCCATCCCAGGCATAGACGGCGGGCGAATCCGGCCTATTCCTCCCATGCTCCTCAACAATATGATGTACACATGTGTCACTGATGACTGGTGATGGATTGCGAGCTATCGCCGTTTTAACATCCCAAGGACTAGTCATGGTGATGTCTTTCACTAGCTTCTCGGAATCACGAATAAGCTCCGAGGCCACCTGCTCGAAGTGACACGACATTGCTTCGATCTGAGCGTGATGTAGACAGGTAGTGTCGTATGTTAACGAAATCTCGATCTTATCATCATCAAGCAGGATGCTCTCCATGACCAGAGGGTAGGTAAAGTACCCTTCAAGCCAATCATTCACCACCTCGTCACTTGACACTGGTACCAGGATCTGGTCGCTAGAGATATGTCCAGATGTCTCGCCTGTCTGAACGACGATCAGACTTGAGAAATTGCATGCCTCCTTGGTGTTTTCATTGATCTTGGAAATTCTCTGGAGACCAAACTGCTCGTAAGCCATCATATCTGCCGCCTGGTTCTGAATTTGAATCAAAAACTCGTTCACTGAAACGTCTTGTCTCAGCTTGACATACACAGGCACCGTGGCTATCATCGCTCCTGAGATATTCTCAACGCCCTCAATGGGAGCACTTCTGCCCGAAACCGTCGCGCCAAACATAGCATCGTCAGTCCCGCTATATCTAGTCAACATTATTGCCCATGCTGCTCGAAGGACCGTCGCCTTTGTAATTGAGCTAGAACGAAGCTTTGGCAAAGAGATAGGCCTCGTATAAATCTTGGAGCTTCCAGATGCGGAGTGATGGTTTGACGGGAAAGGTGATCCACGAGCATCCTCCAACTCCTTTGTCCAAAAAGATTCTGCGGCTTTGTCGTTAATGCTTAATGTGTAGGAGATGAACTCCGCATAAGGTCGAGCATCGGTCAGGGCAAGACTGTTTTGATAGAGCTGTGCCAAAGCACTCATCACGACGCGAAGGGTCCAGCCATCAAAGGTTGTGTGATGGCTAAGCCAAAGGAAGTAACGGTTCCCTTTGCCGTCGCGGGCAACTCGGTAGTGGTTAAGCGCTGAACCATATGTCATCTTGATATCATTTGTAGCCTTGACCATGCCTTTGAGATCCATGTTTTCTTGAAACACTTCCCAATGGAAATCGTCCTTGATAATGGCCTGGACTGCCACGTTACCAATTTCAATTATTCTTGTCCGCAAGTTGGTGCACACCTCCGCAGTCTTTTGTAGAGCTGCACGGAATCGAATCAAGTCGACTTCAGGTGCTAGCTTGAACATGTGCCGGGCGATGTACGATCCAGGCTTTCTGAGAGTTAAAGCCATGAGGCCCTCCTGTAACTTCGTACAAGGATATGCATCCTGAACTAAAGAAGATGAAGAAAGGCCACAGCCAATCTGTATCTCAGAGAGAAGCCTCTCTGTTTGAATACTTGATACCATGCCAAAGGGCCCTATATTGGTAGCGAACGGCTTGTCTGCTTGAGTTATCCGCTCAGACATCGAGGCAAGCTGTGGCTCTCGGAAGATTGCCGAAGCATCAATGAGCAGGCCCCGCTGTCTTGCGACGGACACGAGTTTGATGGCATTGATGGAATCTCCCCCGAGACGCAAGAAGCTGTCGTACTTCCCAATATCCTCACTGTTGATCCCAAGTATTTGACTCCACAAGTCTCGTAGCTTAAATTCCATCTCCGTGGTTGGTGGTTCACTTTTCAATACTTCGGGGGAAAATCGCAGGCGGTCTTGAGGTGAAACAGAGGCAGCAAGAGCTGCTAATGACTTTCTATCGACCTTTCCTGAAGTCGTCGTGGAGGGTGTACCTTGAAGCACTAGATACGACGACGGCATCGCATATGAAGGCAGTAATCTTTCTAAGGAGTTGTTGAGCGACGATATCAGAGACTGGGTCTCTGGGGATACGAGGTCTAGCAACCTGGCTGGGCCTTGTGTTATCGCCTCCGAACTATCTGTATACCAAATCAAAGCAAACAGATCAGTAAGGTCTTCGCCTTCTCTTCGGACAATCTCAACGATGGCGCTCATCTCTTTAGGGAGAAAATTGTACATCAAGCTTTCAATCTCTCCAAGCTCAACTCTTTGACCGCGTATCTTGACCTGGGTATCCTTACGACCAAGGTAGTCATAGGTACCATCTGCATTACGACGAACGAGATCACCAGTCTTGTATGCTCGACGATGACTTAGTTCACCACCTGGGAGCCAGTCAACCCTTTCAATCCAGTTGGAAGCTTGTTCAGCGGACACGTTGATATAGCCACGGGCAAGCATCGGACCTTGGATCAAGAGCTCACCCACGCACCCAACAGGGACTAACTCCTTGATATTTTCCGGGTTGACTACCCAGAGTGCGCTGGCTAATGGAATCCCTATATCAAAGGGCCTTCCATTTTCTCCGACGAGGTTGTTATGGGCGCAGCAGTTGCCTTCTGCTGGTCCGTACAACCCAATGAGATGTACATGGTCTTTCCAGCGGTTCGAAGTTTTCATAGTGATAACCTCTCCAACGAGAACAACCATTTTGAGTAAAGGAACCTCATCCGGATGCAAGAGATTGGCCACTGTGGGGGTACAGCTTAAATAATTCGCCTTAAAAGAGCGAATAGAGGCTGCTAGGTCATATAACCTGTCGTGATCAGTTGGCACGCAGATACATGCTCCTTGACTCAGGCTTCCCATCACATCGAAAATGCCCATGTCAAAAGTATAAGCAGCGAATTGGAAAACGCGGGTTCCTGGCCCTACTCCAAGCTTCTCTGCGTATCCACTGCAGAACGAGGTGCAAACCTGATCGTGTTGAATTACAATGCCCTTGGGCGCACCAGTCGATCCAGATGTGAAGATAACGAAGCTTGCGTTTTCTGGCTGGGTGGCGCATGAGACTGGCTGCGCAGGATCAGGCAGCTCAAGAATGGTGTCTTTGTCCACAAGAAGCACACGGGATTGCAGCGCATCCAAAACCTGCCGATTTGACGGTGGTCCAATAACGAGACTCGCACTAGTGCCTTTGACAATGTTCTGGAGACGTGTAATTGGTGCGGCTGGATCGAGCGGCACAAACGCACCACCAGCCATCTGGATAGCTACCATCGTAACGATCGCCCATACGGACTTGGGAAAACAAAAAGGAACAAGAACTTCCGGCCCCACGCCAAGTGTCTGTAACTTAACTGCGAGTCGAGCACTGTAGAGACCAAGCTGCTTATAAGTCATATCTCCATCCCAAGCTGCGACAGCTAAGTCGGAGGGCCGGGCTTCAATTTGCTCCTTAATTAGCCAATGGGTGCAAGAGCGGGTAGACTCGCATAGCTTTTGTGAGTTGACCGCATGCTGCAGATCCCACGAACTAACCAAAGACACATCTCCAAGCAGATATTCATCTGGCTTCGTTAGAAGTTGCTGAACAGCGTAATCAAGATGATTTGATATGGCAACGATTCTTTCGTCTGATATGACGTTACGGTCATAAAAAAATCGCTGATCAATCTGATCCTCATACACGTTACTGACGAGCACAAGAGGATACTCAAAGTAATTGCCCATGGACTCGTGTCGGATTTCACGTTCTTCGCTTCCTTCCAACAGTACCGATTGGCCACCAGATTCTCTGTCACTCTTCTTGATAGTTGGCTGAATAACCAACAGCGTGCGGAAGTCAGTCGCAGCTTGTGCATCTTCTCCAAGTTTCGAGATATTTTGCAGGCCGGCTTGTTCATGGGGAACAGTGTCCAGGCCGTCCTTTTGAACCGCATGAAGAAAAGTGGAAATCTTCTCACTATGATCAAGATAATATCGGACTGGAACGGTTGCAATTGTAGGTCCGGGCATGCTGTCAATCCCTGGAACCGGCGCTTGTCGGCCAGAAACAGTTGCTCCAAAGCAGACATCGCTCGTATCCTCATACCGACCTATAACCAAGGCCCAAGCGGCCCGGATTATGCTTGAATTGGTTATTGTTCCTCTCAGAGAGCCTTTCAAGTTAATCAAATGACTGTGCATTCGAGGATCGCGAGATGACTTGTGGCTGTGGGGTGGGAATGTCATTCTCTTGCTCCCCTTTAACTTCTGTGCCCAATATTCTCCAGCGGCCACTCCATCAATTTCTCGGGTGTACTTGATGAAAAGGGGATATTCCGCCAGAGGATCTAACTTAGATCCCAGATACGTCTTCTCAAAAATGTCAAAGAGGATATTCACCGACCAGCCGTCGTGGAAAGTATGATGGGCCATCCAGACAAAGTATATGTCATTCTGGCAACTCAGGATCGTGTTTTTCGACAGGGATGTACCATATCCCATATATTCAAAGTTTTGTTGGCTAATGTATGTGGCCGGATCAGTGGCAGTATCGTGCTCCCATGCAGTGTTTTCTTTGACGACCAGTTGAATGCTTTCCCCGTCCACAAGAACAATTCGAGAGCGCATGTTTGGGCATTGTAGAACAGCATTTTCCCAGGAAGCCTTCATCAAATCGATATCCACATATTCAGGAATTTTGAACACAAACTTGGTAACGTAAGACCCTGGTTGTCTCACTGAGACTGCCATTAAACCTTCCTGCATGGATGAGCATGGGAAGGCATCCTCGATCAGCTGATCCTCGGAAAAGCCACAGAGTTCTCTTATTTCCTCACTTTGAACTTTCCGAATGGCCTCTTGTCCGAGAAGACTGAATGGCCTGATTGGGAGTGGTTTAGTCGACGTTCCCTGCTCGAGGTAAACGGCCTTTGTGGCGACTGAGGATAGAGAAGGACTGTCAAGGACATCCTTGGTCAGTAGTCCAATGCCTTTCTTTCGGCAAGCACTAATTAATTTGATGGCAGAAATGGAATCACCTCCTATTTCCAGGAAGCCGTCGTCTCGGCCAATACTCTCCTGTGCTAGTTGCAACACTTGAGCCCAGAGCACCTGTAGAGAACGCTCCATCTTCGTCTCGGGCATGATCTTCTTGGTATTGATACGTGAATAACGGCTGATGGCGGACCTGTCTAATTCCGAAACCAGCTGCTTCAACCTTTTCCTATCCGCTTTCAGGGACGAATTAATAGCCATAAAGCGACAGTGAAGAAAGCAAGTCGGAATCATATAGCTGGGTAGCTTGACACCTAATTTCGTGACCAATCCAGCCGCCAGAGTGTCATTCTCCTCGGAAGGAAGCTCAAATATGTCAGTGGCGGAAAAACTCCCAGACTTCCTGGCATCAGTAAAGCAGAGATAGGCCACAACGTTTAAACCAGCCTGGGTTCTTATGATATCGACCACAACCTGGCATACGTCGTGGAGGTGATCTCGAATATTGCGTTCAATTTCCTCGACCTCAACCCTCATGCCATTGATCTTGACTTGGGTGTCCTTTCGAGATACATAGTCAAATGTCCCATCAGGATTGTAACGGCAAAGATCACCAGTCTTATACCAACGGCTCCAATGTGCAGAGGAGGAATACGGCACCCAAGAGGGTAGTGATTGAACGATACTTGATTCGGTCTTGACTTTATCATGCAGATACTCCTTGAGAAGCGCCGGACTTTGAATGACAACTTCGCCGATAGCTCCAATCGGCGCCAATCGACTTGCATCACTGGGATCGACGAGCCAGTTGTGCCCACCAATAGGGCGACCAAGACACTTTGAAGACTCATGCGGCGCCGTGAACTCGTTCAATGCGGCGATGCAACATGCTTCCGTTGGTCCCCACGCTCCAAAAAGCCTGACCTTGCCAAACCACTGTTCGACAAGATCTTGACTGATTGCCTCACCTCCGACGACCAAGGTCCGCAAGCCAGGCACATCATTGGGATCCAGAGTCTGTAAAACTGAGGGGGTCTGAAATAACCACGTGACTGATTTTTCCTGGATATAATCTGCCAGTCGATTGAGACGGTCCTCCTCCGATGGCACGCAAACACATGTTCCATTTATCAGGGAGGCAAAAGTCTCTCCAATCACCATGTCAAACACATATGAACTGAATTGGAGTAATCGATCTTCAGGACTCAGGCCTGACTTTCTAACCCAGTCCGTTTGGCTAGTGCAGAGCGCTTTATGTTGAATCACAACACCTTTCGGCATTCCCGTAGTTCCTGATGTGAAAATCACATACGCAACCTCGTCTGGTGATACGGCGGCACACCCGTTCGCACTCGACTCGCTAGCCTTGAGTTCTTCATCCAAGCTCTGGCTGACTTCCAGGACACTCTCTCCCATCAACTTGGTGCAGATGGAAACATTGTTGGGTGAAGATAGCGCTATTGCCGCTTTTGACTGACTGACAAGCTTTTCAAGACGTTCAAGAGGATGCGAAGGATCCAGGGGGACCCAGCCGGCCCCTGCTTTGTTCGCAGCCAGCACAGATATGAAGAACCATGCAGACTTCTCAAAGCATACGTGCACCAAATCCCCAGGCTTGATTCCATGCCGATTTTTTAAACGATGGGCCAGCCTATTAGCTGAACAGTTTAATTCCCTGTACGTTAATGTCAAGTCCCAAGCATCGATGGCTACTCTCTCCCCGCCAAGCTCCACCCGCTGCTCGAACATTTCGTGGATGCATCTATCCACCACCTCGGGTTTTTCTTGGTTGGTGTTACAGGCGAAAGAAATATCCCACGGGCCCGAAACTTGGATTTCGCCCAGATGGCAATCAATAGGTCGAACAAGCTGCTTCATGACATGCTCCATGTGATAGTATATCCCTTCCAGTTGTGTTTCTGATACAAGATCAGAATGATAGACAAAATCCATCTGAAACTGGTCGTTTTCCAGACTAGGATGCATGACGAGGGGGTACTTGAAGTAGTTGTTCAAACTTTCTTCGGAAAGCTCAATCTGGTCTCGCTCATGATGCAGAACGGCATCCTCCTCAGTCAGAGCGGCCATGGACGAGCAGTTTTCAGGCTGCATGACCATCACATTGGAGAAATTGCAGGCTTCCTTCGCATCTTGACTGACTTTAGCAATATTTTGCAGTCCAAATTGCTCGAATGCATCCGCTCCCGATACCTTTGATTGGACGCATTCGAGAAATTCTGAAACGGATTGCTTCGCGTCAACAAGAAGTCGGATGGGAATTTCAGCAGTAGTTGGTCCAGACACATCGCTCAAGCCGAAGGCGGAAGTTTCCCCTCCAGTGATTGCAGTTCCAAAGCACACATCAGAAGAATCGCAATATTGAGAGAGCACCATTGCCCATGCTGCGTACAGAATCGTGGACTGCTTAAAGCAGGATTCCGTTCCGCCCCGAAAGGACATCGATATCCTTTTCCTCCGAACTGATAGCTTGGACGTCTTCGTGGGGCTAGAATGAGGATATTGTGATCGTATTGCCCCCTCAAGTTCATTTCTCCAGTAGCTCCTTGCGGCTTCAGCATTGAGTGACTGAGTGTAACGGATGAAGTTAGTATACGGGACGCTTGATCCCAGATCGCTACCATGGTAGGCTCGGTGTAGAGAATCAAGTATCGTCTGCATGGAGGAGGTGTCGAACATGGCGTGGTGAGCAATCCAAATAAAGTATGAGCTTCCGTCATCTTCCTGGATGATCGCATATCGGTTGAGACGACTTCCATACGTCATATTCAATGATCGTACCTGGTTGACATATGCATGAACACTCAAATTTGTGGCAGGCTTCTCCCATGAGATATCATCTGCGATGACAACTTGGAGAGCTTGATCATGAAAAAGAATGATCCGGGAACGCAAAATGCTGTTTTGTTCAATCACCACGTCCCATGCTTCCCTGAGTCGGTCCGAGCGTATACCAGAAGGCAGCTTGTATACCCAACGATGGAAATAGGACCCGGGCTGCTCTTCGCCCATAGCCATAAAGCTTTCTTGTAATGGGGTGCAAGGATAAATGTCCTCAATTTTGTAATCACCCAGGAGTTGACATTGCGACCTGGCATGTCGCAGAATATCGCTCACATTATCTGGAGAAATCATACTGAACCTTTCTGGGCTAGAGTCATGCTGAGGCTCTCCTGATGACCGAGAAGCGGCCGGGTGAGATTCTAGGACGGCCTATGGGGGCTTTAGAAATGACGTTCGGAAGTGGCAATTTGAAGGTACATACGTGGACATTGAATCCTCGAGGGCCAAACGAGTTGACACCGACTTGTTTTGAGAGATCTTCGTCATTTTGGGGAGACGAAGGAGATGAACCTAACATACATCAGTACCAAGGGCTTTGCGGGTCGTACCAAGAACGTTTACCATTTAGATTCTGTGAAGGACTGTTTCGAATCAGCCAGTCAATGGCCTTGAACAGGCCTGCCATGCCAATACCAATGGCCGGCTGATCCTTTTGCCGGTCAGTGGTGATACGCTCGAGGCCAAATACACTTTGCAATGCGACCTTTTCGGGCTCAGCAACCGCAGTGGATGGCGCAACAGTTTGCTATATGATATCAGCGACCTGTGAAAATGGGGAGAAGGGTACGCAAAGAAGAAGGTAGTACTTACTTGGACATTAATGGTGTGTCCAGGGTCTAATCCAGCCTTTTCATAGGCTCTTCGAATAAGAGTCTCATACATACGCTCTGTTGGTAGCTCGGCTTCATGAAATGAGCTATAGTAGTCGGTCTCTGCTGCACGAATCACTGCGCGAACGGGGTTTCCATCCCGCCGAGCAGCATGCAACGGCTTCAAGTAGAGCACAGAAATGGCATCTTGTTCAACAGATGTCGTGAGAAGCGGAGGTTCTGCACAAGCGACAATGGCGGATGTGGCCATACCCATCGAGATAGCATAACACGCTTCATGCAATGCAATCAACCCCGACGAAAACTCGGACATGATCGCCATGCTAATAAAGGTTAAATTTGTAGGCGAAATGGGATGTTTGCGAAGACTCACGAGGGTCCTTGGATGCCAAGCTCCTTTGCCAGGTAATTGATGGGCTCAGTCTCGCCAGAGCCCTGCTTCTCGGTGTCTTTTTCGGAAAATCCGACAAAAAGACCAACATAATCGCCCTCCTCAGGTCTTGTTGCTTCACGCGCATCCTCCATGCACTCTCGCACAACATCATGGAGGTCTCGCAAGCCTATACATTGATCGCAAGTTAGCTTAATTTCTGTGATTCAATGAGGGGGCTAGAATATCATTTCGGACAGGATTGATCAATCTAGAATATGGCCCCCCAGACCAGAATGGTCTCGCTGTTGTCGAGATAGATGTCTCTAGACGACCCGGTCGCGCTTCATGGCTCAAGGCTTACCTGTGTCGTGAGTCTGTTCTGTGAGGCGGTTTGCAGTGCCACAGATGGCAATGCGCAATTGCTGCGAGCTGACGCCACCGTTCTGGTAGCCGTCCATTCTGTCCAAGAGAACCTGTCGTTTCTCGATATTCAAAAGAAGGGAGATGCTGTGTCGTCTTTTCTTTCAGTTCCCTCCAAATCACAACACGAATATTAAAATGAATTTAAATTAAATGAATGAATAATTCGTGAATAAACGAATTTGGCTAAGCAGAATGCTGTAGGTGTTATTTTCTCCTTGCCTGCCACTACCGGGGAATGGTACATGAAAAATCGCAGGAGAAGGGGATCAGCTTCTAAATGCTACGATCTGAGCATTAGGTAGACACTCGCGAAAAGGTAAGGTGCTCAATCGCCACTCATAATTGCAGAAACTTCAGCTTACCCTTGAAGGCCGGCAGGGAGAGTCAGTTCCAGAATGGCGGAACATGGCTGGAACAGCCCCCTGGCATTTTCTCAGGCTACCCAGTGTTCTTTTGCCCGTGGTCTTGGATGATGTGCGAGGCTTTTGCTGTCTTAGACAGCGACAGAGCCAAGTACCTGCTGGTGGCTATGCTTGCCGTAGCCCTGAGCAAATTTGAAAAAAGTCGCCGGGTAGAGAAACTGTATTGGGTCATGATTTGTGTGGGTTAGACGTCGGAGATTTTCATCACGAGACAGCCTAATTGTTGAGACTCGAACGATAAGCACGGCGACGCTGATCCAGACCAGCAGATGGACTTATGTTATGAGAAAGGGGCATACTCATTAATTGATGGGTACTTGTACTGAAGAGGCTCCATACCTTGACTATCATGGGAAATCTACAGCGTAGTGAATTTAAAAATCAGAGGCTGGGGAGGGTAAGAATACGGGTGCAAGCAATCTGTGACTAGGTAGGTAGTCACCAGGAAAGTATGGGTCAGAAGAGGCGAAAGAGTCCGTAATGCTAGCAAGCCAGGTCTCCCTCCGTAGGCAAATTTACAGCCGAGACCGACTAGGATTATCCTCTTGGGCTCTTCTCGCTAATGCCCGTGAGCCACTTAAATCCTGGATGCCATGGCGACGGACATGGTCTTTCCATGGCGCAGCGACCTAGGGTTTGCTCGTGGTCCGATCACCGGTCCGCGCGTGAGATTCTGTCTAAGCTCAGCGGCGATTAAGCAGGCTAGTTCTGGAAATCGCAGTTTCCATCCGGAACGGGTGTTGCAAAGGAGCTGTGGCCGAGACATGGGACTTATTACCCGCACTTAGCTAGCTGGCTGAGAGTCTCTGAGACCCAGCGGCTTCTGCGCTGAGGCTAGCTGGATACTCTGATGGAGAATTGGAATAAGCTGAAGCATATTTCGATAATTCGGACAGTCTTTTCCCCGCTTCAATCCCGCAATGCTCGTTGTAACGCTTGTCTCCATCCGCCTGGAATTGCTTGCATTCCAGAAGTGAGTCGGCCCGAGGCATGTTCTTTGTCATTAGAGTCTCAGGAGAGTGTTTTACAGGAATAGCTCATTTACGTGCAGATAAGATACGAGGGCTAAAATGTTTCATCTTTGCTCACCTTCGGCTCCAGGCCGCTCTTTAGGCCGTGTGGTGATGGTCATTGTAGGGTACCAAGCTCTCGGGGATGAAATCGATCGTTGAGGAAGGTGGCGATTATTTGATCGCTGCCTGATCAGAAGAAGCTCTTTCGCCTTTGCATCCTAAACGATCTATATCATCCCGAGTAAAATACTGCGTACAAATACAGATAAACAAAAGTATATTATACAATTTAGCAGCTTCCACTTCAGCTCAAACCAATGAATGAACCAACTGAAGAGCTCAATAGAATATATTCTTCCGTTTAGGGTAGTCAACTGTACCCTCATATAGACTAATGATTTCTCCCACACAGACTCTGCAATTGGGTGTCAGAGTAGGAGGCCGTCAGCCTGTCTGCTCAGAACAAAAATGCGGTATATTTTTCGCAATCTGAGATTATAATGTTTCTTATTCTTCATACGAGAACATTGCTGTTACTGACCCATTCAAAGATATTGTCTGCAGGTATTGTTGCCGCATGGAATATTACATGCAGCAAATATCTTTGTGATATTTGGTTTAATTTAGAACTGCTTGTGAACCGCTTATCGGATGCTTTCCTGCTGATCATCGAACACGCAAGAATAAATCGCATTGGGGTGAGAAGGATTGGTGACGCAATTTCGAAGCATCAAATCGGTGTGTCGGATGACTCGAATCCGGGCCAACGCACCACAAGTTTGATATTTATACCCTACCTAGATCTACTCATCGCGCATCACATCCCACTATCAGCAAATTTGATAATTACTTTGATCCTGGAAACTTTCACCCTTGGACTCGCAGTCGCTTAAACGCCACCTGCCCCGGTAGGGATAACATTCCCAGGCTCATGGAGCCACCACCCGCGTACATCCCCGCGTGACCACGTAAGACATCCGTCGCGTCAGAGTTCACTCCCTCGCTCCACGCCCTACTCCTTTTCTCTTGCTGTCTGTACCTCAAGTCCTCGACCCTGGAACATGAGTTCCAGCTCTGGCCAACCGAGGAAGGCCAATCTCATGGGGTGTATGTAGTTATACAAATGATGGCTAGCTAGTGTGTAAGATTGCAAAAGTTAATGAGCTAGTCTGCCTGTTATAATTAGTAGGTAATTACTTCTGTGATAAACTAAGCCGAAGGTCTTCGTTGTTCATCATGAAGAAACTGCTGCTGCGATTGGCTGCTCATTCTATCTCAATAGTCACAAGCCTTTCAATTTAAAGCCTAGGCCTTGATATTTCATTACTGCAGATGAAATTGCTGCATCGCATCTCCTATAAGCGAGCTAGTAATATCTCGAGACTTCAAGAGAAGCTTTATCTCGTCCCTGGCTAACTTTGCTACGACCTGAACAGATGAAGCTTTCTGCATCATTCAAGTCACCGCCTCTAAATCTCAACCTCTCCGGATAATGGCAGAGGTTTCGGCTAACCTGACCACCTCCTTGAGAGGTAGTGGAAGCGAATAGTGTGTCGGGGGCTTCGCCCTTCTCCACCCATCTTACGAGTGCTGCAAGTGGATTTGAGGGGACTGGCCCGTAGCCACCTCGACAATGTGCCACACCTGGAGCAAGGAATACTCGATAGAAATCGTCCACAGCATTACGTCCGCCCATTTTCTTCTGCAATTTATCCCAGTACAGCGTCGTTCCAGGGTGGGTGATATAGGCATCTGCCATGCCGTGCCACGTCAAGAGCTTGCCCCCGGCATTCTTGAAGTCTGAAAGATCCGGGTTGTCCGTTCCGAGGATGTCAGTGAAAAGCTGGACTGACCGAAAATATAATGACTCAAACGTATCAAATAAAATATGTTTGGTATCTAGGTCTGGATCTTGAGCAACAAAGTATTTCATCCAGGCCTCCCCGGAACTGAAAGGAATGATCTCTATCGTGCCATTGACAACCGTTGTGTTGGCAAGCCCATCGAAGGCTGCCCCAGGAGGGTTGCCAAACCATAGAAAGTCTCCAGACGTCGTGCGAGCGCCTTCAAGAATCTTAGCAGCAACGTCAGCATGCTCGGTGGTTATAACCACTGAGGTAGAGATTTCGGCGCAATCGACAGTCTGCCCTACAAGAGTCTTCGGGTCAAAATCACACTTATCAGGGGCCGATATGAGGCCATCAGTCGCGCCGTCCTGGGGGTCGCATTGTCTAATTGTAGCAGCTTGGAAAGCCGAGAAGACGCATTGAGGTGGCGCAACGATATTTTCCATTACCACGACGGGCCAGAAGTCTCCAGGTGAGACTCGCGGAGTGAATATGGCAGGAGCGTTGGCCATAATACCATCGAAATCTTCAGGATAGTACTGGGCTGCGAGATAACCCTGTCTGCCTCCAGTGGAACATCCGGTATAGTACGAGTGGTGAGGTCGTTGGCCATAGAATGCCACAATTGCCGCCTGGCCTATCACTGTCATGTCATGGATGGACCTGTAAGCAAAGTTCTTGATAAGATCCTGGTTGAGTTTGCCTTCCGGGGTAAGTGCCCAGCTACCATCCCCAGCCAGTATAGTATTGTTAAGGCTGAGTCCTGCATCAGTAGAACCAGCAGCGTAGCCATCTGCAACCGGTTGAATTAGGGCAGAGTCAAAATATCCTGCTGCAAGGCCACCGCCTCCAGTCGCTTGAAATCGACCGTTCCAGTCGTGGAAAGGTAGCCAGATGCTAGTAAGCACGATATCGTCTGCCCCAGAGTGAGTGAGGGAGACATTGACATGACAGAAGTCGATTGTTGATTGCGATGCTGTTTGCGTCGGATTGTCTGTGATCGAGTAACCGAATACTGAAGAACTGCGCATATTTATTACATCGAATTCCTCAAAATGCGGCAGCTCGATTGATTCGCACTTCTGTGCAAGTGCAGGATTTTCATCTCTAGCTTGTGGTGCAGCAACGACGACCCACGCCAACAGCACATATATCAATGACTTGGCCATGACCATACAATGACGGGCTTGCAAATAGAATCAAACCCTTATTCCAGATATACGTTCATAATTCTCAAATCAGAGAGGTTAAACTGGGGTTTTGGCTTGGAAGATGAGTAGGTTTTATCCGCTCCCACGGATCTGGAAGGCCCGCAAAAGATTTTCCGCAAGCAAAGCCGTAAATTATCATCTCTTTTTCCGAGGTTCTGTGGGTACTAAATCAAATGAAATCTATTTCCCAATAGGGAAATCATTAACTTTGATCTTCATATGACATCTTCGTTGACTGGAGGGGTGTGGCCATTCTGACTCAGGCCCGGCGAGTCAGTTTATTAACCTGGTCCTGCTGAGTTGCAGGTAGCCCAATAACCATCGCGTGGTAACACAATACAGAGTTTGGTAAATTTATTAAATATTCGAAAACTATGAAGATGAACCAGAAAGGAGTTGTTTAACGGAACAGAACTTTGGCATAATTTTCAAAAAAAGGGGCCAGCTGCTAGCAGACTAAACTGTCCTCTAAATCTGCAAGCAAATGAACATCGAATTAGCTCCATCCTATCGTATTAAAAAAAGTCTGATTTCCAATGCTACATATATCTCGTTATAGGGTATCTAAAGAAACAACTGAAGAAAATTCAGTAACAGTCATTGGTCACATTAATCCATTATATCAGCCCTCATCAAAAGAGCCGTTTCACAACTTTATACCATATCTTCCGGCCCTGTGGGTTCTGGGTGAGTAGAGACAGGTACATATGAGTTTGGCCATTCATTTTCCCGGTTCAGTATTCCGGTTGCGGCCTCTGGCGCAGTCGGTTTTTCCAGGTCATGATTCCTACTCGAGTATGCAGACGAGAATTTCCGATATGCCCTACTGAGGCATACTCGAATACCGATGGAATGCAGAAGCGGCCCAAGAGGGGGCAGGTTGGCGGCCCAAGTGCCGAGACACATTTCGATCATGACCCAGAATGTAGGGTTGAATACTTGGAGAACAAGTGGCGTCTTATCTTTGGGTTTTGCCTCATATCCCCAACTCATTCGACCCATTGGATATGCTATACAGAGGAAAATCATTCGCAAGATGCAAGCGATGGTAGAGCTATGACCTTCAGTGTCAGGGACGTTTGACAAACATACAGTGCTCGCAGTAAAGTATCCATCTACTTACATCAATCCGAGAAGGAAAATAAACCCAGCAGCCCATTTCTTCTGCTTAGGCATTTGCAGTCCTCTGATATGAAATAGTGGAACAATCAGGACTGAGACGTCGGTGAGAAAACTGGTGATTGCGAAGAGGAGGAGCATGAGCCCCTTATCTCCGCAATGAGCCGCGGCGAGCTTCTGGTTCGCTTTGAAGCTCAGAGACAATTTGGTGCCGCAAATAAATAGATCAGACAGCACAAAGGCCACCGTCCACAGAATAATAATCACGATTAGGACGTTATTAGCAATGCGAAAACTCCGCCGAACCGTGAAGATCCTCCGATAGAAAAAAAGTAGCGAAAGCTTAATAGCACCGAAGGCCGGCTTCTCAATCACAACCATGGTGAAGTTGATCTTGTGTGCGGTTACGGCTCTTTCAACAGCATCATCGGTGGACACAGCTTCACCTCCAGTGCCATGAAGGGCGTTCAGGCATTGGATAGCAGTACAAGCAACCACGATGGAAACACCACCAGCGATGAACCAGTCATCAGCCCCAAGATGCTGTCTCGTCAATACCGCTCGTGTCCAGAATCGAAGCGCTGTAAGAAGGATCCCAACTGCGGTGAATATTACGTACACCGGAATTGTGACCGAGGACGGATAGAGGCTCATTTTGTTCGATATGTACAGGGTCAGAAATGAAGTGCCACGCTCTGGTTCTCTGTGCGCTGGAGCTTCCTTAAACATCATGAGATCTCATGGCAGTGCGCCGCAAATTTTCGGGTGTCAGCAATCCCAGGTCGCATTTTGAACATGCCACCTAGGAACAGAGTGAAAGTGCAACCCTTCCATCATATCTTACCAAGTTGTCCTACATCTTGCGGGGCTGATCATCTAGAGCTTAAGCGATGGAGATCTAAGATCCAACACTCATAGATATAATGTGGAAGGCGAGCATCCTAGGACCATTAACATCGCTCATTTGGTGTCAGAGGACGAAAGGGTTGCATCGTGTTATGTAAACTGCGTTGATGGGCGGGGGTTTGGTCCACACTCCATTGCCGCGTGCTCAACACCCAAACAGTGCAACATCATCCCACCTCATACAAAGGCAAAAATAAACTCCACCTTCAGTGTAGGGGGAAATTGGAGATGGGATTAGTATCAAGGCTGAGCTAATGAGAAGCAGCTTGCTCCATGATAAATAGGGCGGACTTGACAAAGAATTCTTCTTCCAGATGTGGCAACGTGAATGCGACAGTTAAAACATTGGGTTGCATTGGCCTTCAACAATAGGGGCCGAATTCCATAAATAGCTCAGCCTGCATCCCCCAGATCATATTGTGTTGCATTCATAGCAATAGCGAGCTCTTCGGCGGAGAGTGATGATACGCCCCGTATTTCAGCGCCATTCCTAAATGTTATTATGGAAGCGGGAGGCCATCATCCCGCTTCGTGGCTGTTGAGATTCGATTTGAAGGAGAACATGCCATCTTGCTTTTAATTTGTCTCACAAGGTGGGCGCAGTGCTCTACCTTATAGTTATCCGCAATCAGCAACTAAATAATCACTGTGAAGAGACCACCTTTACGATTTTATTGAGGCCTGGTTCCTGCGACGTTCACGGCTCAAATTCTTGCACATGTTTGTTATGCTAGTCAGTATGTTTATTTCGTGATGGACTAGATTAAGGTGACACAAGCATACATGGCACTCAAGAATTGTTCATTTCAATTAATCATATAGCCTGCACTAAACTTGATGCAAGGTAACTCTTTTTCAGCATTCATTGAGGGTCAGAAGATTTCAACTTCCGACAAAAACTATGTAAGCCTTGCTTTTTTGTTCAAAAGTTTTCAGTCAGTCGTAGGTTGGTCTTCCTTCAGACTCTGAATAATTTTACCATCGATGCATTTAGTAAATTCTCTGAGATCAGCTGCAAGCTCTACGGGCTTCTCAGAGCATGGAAAGTGTCCGCCGCTATCGTGTTGTTTCCAGAAGACGATGTTAGACGAGAGAGTACCCTCGGCCCACCAGCGAGGAATAAACATGACGTCTATATAAGAGGTTAGAAATGGCCTCATCGTGCACAAATGATCAATGATACATACCATTGGGGAAGATCGATGCTCCAAATGGAATCTGGCTGGGTATCGGCTTGGAAAAGACCTCGGCTAAGGAGTACTCGCTTCCACGCTGTCCCCATTTGTAAATTTCTGCATGCCCTGAGGAGCCGTTAAGGATGTATGGCTGAAAATTGTTGGTAAGCCAAGAACCTCAATCGGAAAGAAATGATGGAGAGGGCAAACTTACCATGGCCCAAGTAATTGTATCCTCCTTTGTCCACTCGAAGTCATCTCCGACAAGGTAGTTGACCTTCTCTCTTATCCAGCACATCATCCCAAACGGTGAGTCTGTTAAGCCATAGGACAGCGTCAACGGCTTTGTTCCCTGAATAACATTATACGCGTTCTCCCAATCTAGCCACCATTTCATACGACTTAACAGACGCTTCTCGTAGGGATCAAAGCCCCATCCCCCAGTAAGGTAGCCGATTACAAGTCGGGCAAACGCCACAGGCCGCCACAGGGCACTTGGCGGCCCCGTGATAACGAAGTTGAGATGCAGAGCTAAACAATTGTCCGGGTATCTTGTCGCGAGAATACGCGCGACCTGGGCGCCCCAGTCACCAGCCTGTGCCATGAAGTGATTGTAGCCGAGTGCAATCATGAGCTTGCACAAAACATCCGCCATGTCCATGGGACTGCAGGGATTAGATGGATATGAAGAGAAACCAAAGCCAGGCAGCGAGGGTACGACGACATGGTAGGCTTGGTCATTTGGGGATGGTGGATTCGTGAGGTGTTGGATAATGGGCTTGATCTCGAGGAAGCTCCCAGGCCACCCATGTGCGATAATCAGCGGAATGGCACCCGGCTGATCCGATCTGTGGTGCAGGAAATGGATGCTCAGATCTTCCCCTTTGTGATCAATAGGGATGGTAAACTGATTGAGATCCGAGTTCAATTGTTTCTCGACACGACGCCAGTCATATTCGTTGACCCAGTAGTCTTTCAGTTCTTGCGCGTAACTGACGGGCAGGCCCCATGATTTCCATAACTCGTCGGTGGGCAGGTTTCTCCCTGGCGGTAGACGCGTGGTGCGGACGCGATCAACAATCCAATTTAACTGATCGTCCGGCACTGCAATGTTAAAGGGTACTGGGCGCGCCATCTTGTATTTGTTTGATTGGCGGAAGAAATAGAATCAGCAGGATAAGCAGTGAGCCTCTGGAGTGATTGATTGAGGTTCTTGGACACCCTTGAGATGGACGGCAGAGCGAATGCTACCCAATTCAATTGCCCGGGTGCCGAACTTGTACTGTGAGCATCCTGGTCACATGACTCTGACGAGAGACGACGGTTGCTGAGCAATTGCCTGCCTGATCCCCCATCCTATGCGTGAAATGACTGGAGTTCAGGTCTGTGAGACATGATCATATCTTGTTTGCCAGAAACAAAAAAAAAAAAAGTATTGGGATTGGATATTTGCTTCTCCATAACAGAATTGCCAAGGAATGCGCTCTTCAAAGGTGGGTTTCAGCTCGGCAATGGTTGGTATCTGGATACCTTAGATAAGATCAAGATTTGACGAACGGTGTGGCGTACCCTAGACCGCTCGCCACCAATTTTTTTCTCCTCTTCTTCTCAACTTTAAGTAAGCTCCAGGGGGAACTCCTTTCCCTTCCTACATTTACGTTCAGAAAAGGTAGTCAACTAGCATCTGCTTTACCATAAATAATCAGATGGGCTTCTTGCTTCCAAGGCCCACGTGAATAATTCCGCATTCAAGAGTGTCTAGATATGGTGATTCATGGTGCAATTTGAGTCCCCTGCCGATCGTCGCCAGGGTTGTTGCCAAAATAAAACTTCCGCTGAAGTATCAAATGAAAAAATTGTCAACAATGCTTTGGGGGAGGTTACCAAAAAGTTCGTTCCTCAGTTTATCCGTAGCAACCAACATGCAATCCAATCAATCAGACCATTTTGTTGCCAACCGAGCAAAATTTGCCGCAAACTCACCCGCAGGAGTCAATTGCTATTCAAACATGAAGTAGCAACGGCGTGAAGCAAAGAATTGCGGTACCGCAGGCTCTTGGAGGCCAAGCCTTATCTCTAATCACAATGGTCTCCCTTTCGGTTAGACCTGTGGCCCGCGCGGATCAGCACGTGGCCATTGTTGATAACGATGATTTCCAACATGGCTGGCTCGCTCGGTGAGATGAGGAAAACTGGACCCTCTAGCCTCTCATTTTTGCAGCAGCCGAGATTTCTAACCGGAACTCGCTGAAGGGGCTCCCATCACGTAAGGGCGACCCCTGTCTTGGTGTCTGCACGCAAGTCATAATCCATGCTGATAAGCCGGCCAACACGCCATTCTCTTAAGCTTCCGTTGGCCCGGCCCCGACGTGGCGCTGCCCCAAGTGCGCTAAAACATAGTAAGGAGAATCAGTCACCTCTAGACGCCATCCGGGTGCAATAACGCCTGATTCTAGCTGGGATAGATTGTCACTGACTCACTAGCACCGATTCCCTCATTGAGCTAGCTCGGCTACGGAACCGCAACAGAAAGATGAAATTAATTTGCTGTTGCTGCTCTCCGCTCCTCTAAAACCACATGGCCGCAGTTGGCCCTGGATGGATCAAGACCTGTCTGTCTTTCTTTTCTTTTTTCTATTGACTTCGCGCTACGCTGCAAACTCCAAGGCAACCTTTCCTTCAGTGGCCAGGCAGCTGATATCTTCAAAATGGGTTACATCGATGCCGGCCCGCCGCCAGGCAAGAGCGTCCGACGGCGCTTGGACGACAAGAATTCCTCAATTCTGACACATAATACCCAAGAAACCGTCCACTCGCTGGAATTTGCTACACCGGCAACATCAAAATCCGCTTCAATTTCTGGTTCCGTCTCCACATCGCGACAAACTCCTGTGCCCCAAGCTCTGACAGCACACTTCCCTACCGTCTTCAACATCTACAGCCGCAGCAAGTATTTCATGGGCCGATACATCCTGGGCGAGCACCAGAACGAGCCTTTCTATCTTTCAGTCGAACATCCCCACTCAGCCAATTGTCCGCCCGTGGTCTTACACGCAGGTGTGGATGATACCTGGCCCCTAGTTGGCTCTGCCCAGTGGGAGAAAGATGACTTTGGAAGAGCCTTCATTGTTGATATACCATCTTTGCTGAATCCCGAAGGCCATTACCCGCAGGAGATGGTCGAGTGGCAGGCCGGCTCAACCATTCTGGCCAACATCTTCGGCAACGGTACATTTCGATTCAGTCTCAAATATGGCGAGGATGGCCAGCAGGTCTATGAATGGAGATACTCGACCTCGGGCGTGGCAAAGAATGTCATCAAGCCGAAAAAGGCATGGATCCTTGTTCGGCTGGATGAGGGATCTGCCGGCAATATTACAACTATTAAACCTGGGGCATCTGACCCAGTAGATCATGATGGATGCGAGATTGTTGCGGCTTGGGGCACCGTTGACAACAGCCTTAGTAAGGTTGCAACCTTCGGCTTCGCAGGTAATGGAGCGAGAGGGAAGCTCGGCGAGAAATGGGCCATCGTGGCCGTTGTTTCGTTCTTGGTCTTATTTCAATGGACGCAGCGTGTAAAAAGTCACAGCGAATACTAATTAATCAGTCGGCGAAACAATTGCGGCAGGATGCCCCTTATAGATATCTTGGTTTGGGCAACATGTTTTCTTTTTTAAGAATAAATTCATATATAATAATTCAATTCAGTAGAAGCTCCATCTTCTCGTTAACCTGGTCCTCCCACTAGGAGGGTTTGAGGTAATTTGGTAAAGAAGTAATCTCTTCCGTGTCGATGGCATCCTGGCTGCATATTCTTACTATGAAGGTGCGATAAATGACCAAAATTTACCAGGATATTGGGGAGCCACGGCAACACTTGGGTTGAGGTAGCAGTAGCATGAATCAGAGATTTCATATTAGTATTTGCCTTTTGTCCATAGCCATTTCCCCGATGCCAGTCCTCTAACCGAGCATATTACGGTCATCTGCAGGCACGACAACTTGAGCTGCATGTGGTATGTTTTGGAAACCAACCCTACCCCACCCCTCTGCTTGAAAAGATTCCATTCATGGAAACGAGAATGCACGCGTAATTGCTTTGCAATGCAATCATGCAAATGACTCGCAAAAGAACTTTTTAACCTGTCACTTGTATCTCGGCTCTGTATGCCCGACGCTCGGGTATCAAAGGCGGGTATTAAAGGTTAGACGGAGAGAGCTTGCAACCTTGAACAGGATGGAAAATGTATATATATGACTCTGTGGCAGACTTATTCAACTGCTACCATGATACATGCTTTGAGCCACGAAGGTGACGTTTTTAAATCCGGTTTGGATGCCTAAGCATCGAGGAGAGTATGTGGATAGTATGTCCCATCGCGGTTGATTTTCAATGCCTACTTGATCTGATATGGATGCCTGCATTTAATACAGAGCTTGAGAAAAGATTTTCACCTTAGCACTTCATGACGAACTGTCCCTATGGCCATCCTTGGTCTCACTTTGCCTCTCTATATCTCACTCTACTCGGTGATCATAGGGGCGTCGAAGCCCCATCTGAGGATGGATTCAGATAATGAAGAAAACCAATTACTAAAAATCTAGAAAAAGTCGCACAATAGTGAAATAAGGAGGGCTTTGGGGGGCATGGGAAGTTGATGATCAGGGTTCTGTTACATCTATCTTACTTTGGCCACTGTGACACTGCTGGTTTATCAACATTGGTAATTTTCATGATGTGAAATCACCTAATGCGATAACTTGCACCTAAATCTCCATCAAATATAATAATATATCGTGTATTCTTTCGGTATTAGAGTCCATATCTCCTAAAGCGACCCTAAAGGCGGAATGGCGACGCACTCTCTCCCCCGCAATCATCTGTAATAAAACCTCAGATTGAACACGCAAGGTTGAACATCTTTGATGGTGCGTCAAGACTCTTTCCTGTCCTGTGGACTGCGGAAGCAAGCATATTATGGAGAAAGCCAAGTGCAATCGCGTATGATATCAAATCATATTTCGACCTTAGACTCTTCTCAATTAAACTAGACCATAATTCAATAGCCAAACGCCATGAGGCATTGGCCAAGTAGTCTATCTAAATCACTTCTGTTGCCACCACGGATAGTCCTGGATCATGTTTCGCCTTGAGGTCACGGATTTCGACGCATGCGAATACCCCTTAAATCCCTGGACGGCTAGAATTGGATGATTGGTAAGCTTTGTGACCCCCGCTCCAACCAACATTGTAAATGTGATAGGTTGGCGGTATGTAATTCATTCTGGCTCATGTTTGACTAATGGGATCTTTTTAATAACACTCGCTGATCGAATACCGCCTAGATCTCCTTGGTCGGTTGGAATTGCATTGGTTCACAGATGACAGCGAGCCGTTAAGTACATCCTGAATTATTTCTATGACGATACTAAGGTGGAAATTAGGAATAGATTAACTAGAAATAATAGTAGCCTCAATGATTTTGCAAATCAAATGATTAGCGTAACCCCCGTACTACACTATGAATTCCCGGTAGCTCAACTATTGGTGTGGTAGCATCTGTAGGTATATACAAGTAACATCGATAGTGTTGCATGCTAACAACGAGTTTTTAGAAATATCGAGTGATAAGGCTGATCGCAGCGTCACTAATACTGACGATGTTGCTTGATCGAAGTCGATACTTGCGCCAGGACCTTACATATATTTAGGTTACAGGCTATTCCTGCCCGGCTTGACCAAGCAGAGTCACTGGGACTAATGATGTGTGATTGAAAGGAATTGGTCCTGGCAGTATTGTAAAGGTGGGAGATTCGGAATGGACGACCTGAAACAACTCCTGTCTGGTCCGTGAAGCATTTTTGCGAAGCCATCAAAATTACCACCCGTCTCATCCGGAGGTAGGTACGCTGGACATAATACTATAACCCCCTTGAGTCTGTTCTCTTGTGTTCTAATGGTTATTCATTTGGCTCATGCCACAGATCCTCCTTTCTAGCTCAACTGCATTTACCATATGATCAGATGCATCAGAAATGCGTTGATCATGATTTTATTATTCAATCCATTGTAGTTTGACCCTCATCAGTGACATCTTTTAAAAATGCCGCCGAAGGTATAAAATTAACATCGAATCATTTCCCATCCATACAAGATGATTGTCTGCAAGATTACCTTAGACTAATCTGTCACGGCAGTATGCGGCAATACGGGCCACAAATTAGCAACGCAATCTGAGATTCATTTCTGTGACTATTCTCTCACTTGTTGGTCCTTCCCTAAAAGCGAGAGCCATTTCATTAACTACTTATACCGAATTATGGGCGCATTTATTCGACAGTTGTCATGATTATTTGGGCTGTAAAATTACTAACGAAATATGTACGCTATTAGCGCGCGAGTACGTTCATACACCACAGTCAGCTACGAGGTAGGATACAGGGGAGGAGTCTAGATCATTCATTTGCATAGCTCCGTATCAGTCTTCACCTACCCATCTCTCTGTAAGACCTTGGCGCCTGATTCCGCAGCCAAGCCACTGCCAAGTTCCCCTTATCACACTCTCATTTACCGCTACTCCACCTTCTGAGGCTCCATCATCCAGTCACCTTCTCACCAGGTTATTGCTATGAATGTAAATATTGATGCTCTATAAAACCGCAGTAGAGCTTCATGGGCTCTATTTATTAATAGTATTTTTCCATTGGGTTGTGCGGGGAACTAGTTGACTATAGTCAGTCTTTGCGCTGATCTAACTAAAACAGCAACTGCTAAAGATGTTGCAATCGCGAGTGTAGTGTCTTCTTCATCTGATCATTCCCGGTCTGCCATCGCTAACTAACCAAAACCGGCCCTTGAGCCGTACACGAGAAACCCCTGAAACATGCCGACCGGCTCCCGGGTCGGGTGGTAGGCCGATTCGTATTCCAGAGCGTATACCCCCACTACCCGCGCGACAATGTGGCGGTCGGGAGAAATTGCTTTCGAGAAAAAGACTGCCTTGTAAGCTTAAACCAGAAGGACCTGGGACGGGCCCATCATACCGGTTGCCAGATAATGGACCAGGCTCCTTGGGAGAATCAGCACAACAGGGACTAGCTGTTGGCTCTCTGTCCACTTGCCGCAGCGTGACCCAATACGAAGAGCATTAATTTCAGCCAATTTCAGACGATTAGTGGTGCGCCTAGAGGATTCTAGGCCTACGAGTATTACTTGCCCTGTCGCGACCAACTGGAAGTAGAAAATGGGAGCTAGAGTTCCGAGAAACCAGTTTCAGAGCCTTACCATTCTCCACTTTATCTCGAGGTTGTTTCAGGGTTACTACAAGCATCTTTGTTAACCATCCCCACCCATACAAGGCCACCAAGAAGCTTAACTGGATCGTGAACAGCGGATGGGATGAAATGCCAAGGAATGTGGCGGGTGATCCGGCTTGTGGCATTTCGGGCGGTCAAGACATCGAGCGAGCGAGCGTGGGATAATTTTGGTGATAAATATGTGAGCTTTCCCCTCTTAGTTTGTGTTTCTCTTCCTCCTCCCAGCAGCAACAACAACAACTTCGAGGTACAAAGTTTCTCAGACATCTTTTATCTTGCTTTCATTTCGTCCAATATTGTCCGTTGACCGGAATTACCATAACCTCGAGTCTCTATCACTCCCAAAAAACAACGACAAAAACAGACACCATGCATTCCGCTGCTCTTCTGTCTCTCCTCGCCGCTGTCCCTACAGCAATGGCTTGCCTGGGCTACGAGGGTGGTCTTCCTAAGTCCACCGGTACCAAGAGTCTCAGCGCACCCCGGTACCTCAAGAAGGGCGAAGTTTTTGATGCTGGTTGGGTCAAATACGACCGTGGTGTCAAGTGTGGCGGCCAGAAGGAGGGAGGTAAGACTTGCAAAACTCCAATACTCGCAGGATATCATGAATGAGTTTGAGATGTTGACACGATACAACAGGCGAGAAAGACACTGTCTTTGTTCTGGAAGATGGCGCTACGCTAAAGAACGTCATTATTGGTGCCAACCAAGGTGAAGGTATCTACTGCAAGGGCAGCTGCAACCTCGAATTTGTTTGGTTCGAGGATGTCTGCGAGGATGCCATTTCCATCAAGGGTGATGGAACTGCCAACATCATCGGTGGTGGTGCCTACCATGCCTCTGATAAGGTCATCCAGCATAACGGATGTGGCCACGTTAACATCATCAACTTCTATGCTGAGGACTACGGCAAGGTCTATCGCTCTTGCGGTAATTGCAAGAACAACTGCGCCCGTTCCGTTCATATGGAGGGTGTTACTGCCAAGAAGGGTGGTGAGCTTATTGGCATCAACCCTAACTTGGGCGACAAGGTAAATATATATTCCGAAAGTTTTATGATCTCGGCAGATAGGATGGCTAACTCGTTCTACTTCTAGGCTACCTACTCCAACAACTGCTTCCCCAAGGTTCAATGCCAAGCGTACGACGGCTGCGATAAGTCCAAGGGCGATTGCGAGGCTAAGAAGAAGGGTACCTGTTAAATCGTGAGCCTATAGAGCGAGGCTTAGCTAGACACATCCGAATTTTTCACTTCTCTAGACATACGTAGACATATTTAGACACATTTTGTATTAAATCGAAACAATTTCGGCCATATGAAGGTTATTTAAATGGCATTTTTGAACAGAGTCGTAGATGTTGGGTCTGATTTGATATTTCCAGTTTTGCATTCGAATAAGCTACGTTCAATGTTGTAACAATATGTCTCGGTGCATCCAGTGTCATTCAATATAATGATCGGGGAGCTTGAAATTCGTGTTCTGATTGAAGGTGTTCATGGGTGATTCTCCCAATATGATGAAGGTATTCGCAGTAAGCCCGGATTATCTCTATTCCGTATTACTCATTAGCAACTCTTGTTGACATGAGTGTACTTTGGCTGAATCTGACCGTAGCCTGATGCGTTTTCAGAAGCAGAATTAACGCATCGCGTCTGGAAATGGCTGTTCTAGACTTGAACGAAGCATCCCCGTCCGACAATGAAATTGGGGCCCGTGATGAGGCCATCATCGATCGCAAAATAATTCCACGCAGAGGACACACTAAATCGAGGAGAGGCTGTGTCACTTGCAAGCGAAGAAGGGTCAAGTGCCCTGAAAATACCCCCGTGTGTCGCAACTGTGAGCGCCTCGGTCTATTTTGCCAGTATGGGGCTATGGGTGACTCGGGGAGTCATCCCTCGGCGCCATTGCAGTCCACCGGTGGTCACTTCTCAATCGGCGACTTCCAACTATTCCATCACTTTGTTCTTTATGCGTATCCTCCGCTACCAATACGGGGCAAAGCGGTTTGGGACGGCGTATGCCAGTTTTCTCACGAAGTAGGTTACGCTTCTCTTACATTATGCGAAGACATCAATATTATCCTGACTGACAGAACATCGAATCGTTGAGTTTGACTTCTTGATCCACGCCATGCTCGCGTTGTCCGCGTCACATTTCGATCTGTGCAGTGGCAGTGAGGGGCATAAAACACAGGCACTCTCTCACCGTACCACCGCTATCGCCCGGATTAACAAGGCCCTCGACAGCCCTGTCATGTCAGGCGCTAGGGGTGATGCCCTGTACGCAGCACTCATGGTTCTTGCGTTTCAATCGTCCTATATGTCTGATGGCATGCTCGAGATATATCCCATGATCCGCGGATGTATGATGATGATCAAATCGGCATCAGTCAACCTGTCATTGTTTCGTCAATTCACAGTACAAGACCACGAAGAACAGGTTCGAACTATTCTCCAGAGTGAACCTTTGAGCGACCATAGCTCTCCTCCCCTGAAATTATTATTGGAATCTCTTAGAGCCATACGCCCTCTGTGTCAAACCAAACTTGAAATTGATTATTTCGGCACAGTCGAGAATATCATCACTATGGCAACTTATTCTCAAGTCTTCTGTATGTTATTATTCCTATCCGATACTCTCTATTTCTTCCTATCAACTCACTGATCATGGGCCAGCGTTTTTCGAAGCATATCAGGTGTTTAGTCAGCCAACGCAAGAAGAGTTTAACGCTTTTATGAGCCCAGGAAACTATGTCGCTCAACTACTAATGATTCACTTTTTCATCGTCGAATATGTTGTGGGGCTGAAGATGATACCGTCTATATTGAGTTCAATGCGGTTCAAGCCGGATATCATTAGAGCGTGGGTAACTGAGGTCAAAAGCATTCTACCAAAAGATTATAAGTGTTATATGGCCTGCCCCATGGAATTCATTGCTATGGGATGTTGTAATATCGTTTGATTTAGTTTGTACATTGGATCAATTGTCTTTGAACTGTTGCTTGCGAGAAGATTGACTTTATCAAACAAAACCATTGACAATAGTCACTCCGAGAAGATGTTCTTTTACAGTCATGCGCAGTGACACTATAAAATGAATTAAGGTTCGTGGCTCGAGGTACATTAGATTAAGATTTCGAATATCATAATCGTATTTATGATTGTTGAGGGATAATATGACATAATGAACAAGACATCACCCCTGAGAGTGTCAGTTTAGATTGTTTACACTGTTGTATTATTCTACTCATCACAGAAAGTGGCCTGCACATAGCCACCGTTCGATTTGGTGTCTCATTTCTTCCCAGTTACCGTGCCACTAAGAGCGCCACTTGAACTTGCTAATTGTCTTTGTGGCTGCGTTGGAGTACTTCTCATGATTTCGATGATGAGCACCGTTGGGATAATTTGCGATGAGGCCCAAGATGTTACAAACCCTGCTCTGTAACCCCACGGGCAACAGTTCATTCATGTAAGACTTTATCTCACTCTTCATTTCAAATACACATACCGATAACGTTCTTTCAATTTTGTAGCAACAGCTGCGGCCCTAACGGCAATTTCATTAAGGTTTCAAGGATGGTTCTGCCTACGGAAAGACCGAGTGGTTGACCCCAAACGAACAAAGGCGTTATAAAGTGGCGTAAAGGATTGCACTAAGAATAGGCGATGACGTGGAGTCGCCGATGGCTTCAAGGTTTCGCCTACCTAGCCCAAAGTCGGACCGGCTGAAGTGCAGTCAAGAGTCTAAATTTGGTCGCACTATTCGCTGGAGTAGCCGTCTCCAATAACTCTCTATCTTCCATATGGGCATCTTATAGATATCAAAAGGGGGTAAAGGAAGGCCCTTTGCAGATATATAAGGCTGTGGCTGGACAGAAATTTCGACACTCTCGTCGACAAGCACTCCTTCATCTCCATATCAACACATCAAACATTGTTCGCAAATATCCAGCAACAGTCAATAAGGCCCCGGTTGTCTTTATCTGAAATAAAACGATCCCAGCATGCTGCCGTCAACAAACTTTCGGGTTACTGTTGCCCGTGCCATCTTGCTTTGCTTGGCCTTCGAAGTTGTTATTGCTGATCCAACTCTCCAAGGCTCGGCTGCGACAACTTCTTCGAAAAGTACGGCCACGAGAAGCACTGCTACGAAGAGCACTGCGAGTGCAACTCCAACTATTTGCTCTACCAGCGAGATAGAGAGAATGGACCTCTCCAACTGCAGATGCCAAGAAAAAGTATCAGGCTGCCAAGCAGGTGTTGTGTGTGAGGCAGTATGCGGCTTGCCCGTAACAAAGCCCAAAGACGTGCTTCACTGTGATAGAGGCTGCACAGACGATCAGAACAACTGTGAGGGCTGCGGTATTTGGTTCCATTCTCTCTGCAACTGCCTCAAAACCCCGGATAAATGCCCGCATACTGGAACCGTTAAGAAGGATAGCCACGATTCTGTTTGGGCGCTGATCACCAACGGAACAAACGACGACCTGATCACCAATACGAAGATTATCCCGAGCATTGAGGAGCTCACAGCTCAGGAGGGCAACGTTGGCTGGGACTTTGCGCAGAGTTTCTCGACCGACGTCGGCTTTCACAACTACTCGGCCACAGCATTGGCCTTGAACTCTTGGCGCGCAAGGACACACATGCAGATTCACATCCATCTCTGCGACAAGAATATGACTACGTACACGCACCTATCGACAGCCAAGGAGCTTCCTGCTACGCCCGGCACATCTGACTATCGCCTGAAGCAACTCGACACTGACCCCGACCTCTACTGCATCTCGGTGCCAAAGAATGGGGCCATCCAGAAATTCGGTGAGCTTGTTGATTACTTTAGGCGAGGGACAGATTGCACCAGACGAGTTGGAGCAGGCATCATGCACGACAAGCGTGGGAATACTTGGGGATGTGCAACCTTTAATTCAGCAGGTGGCGTGGCTAAATTTTGCAGCACAGGCTCTTGATTGTATTTGAATTTTTTCCAGTATGTGGTTCTTTTTCTTTTTCAATAGATAGACACGCGAAATCCGAGTTCGTCTAATAATTAACTTGGTATGCTATGCATCTCATTCTTGTTTAAAAGCATCAAATGGGTGATTATTCCCTAGATAACCCTAACATCGCGTGTTATGGATTTCCGTACTCTTCACAAACATTGTCTAACCAGGTGAAATCGACAGCGGAAGCAATTTCCGGTGCTTTTTTTCTTCGAACTACCTGCTATTGATTATCTGCCAGCCATGAAAATAACCAGCTCATCGATCTCGCGCAAGTCATTTATTTCTTCTCTAAACAGCACTAGATTATATAATGATGAGATGGGTCGCCAGATCTGTTCTAAGCCTAAATTTGATGTACTTATGAGGTCACAGCGACCTGATCATCTATTTCGCTATCAATATCTCATGCAAGGGACCATATTTAGATGCGATGTCGATACCGCTGTCCGTGGGCTCAAGCCAAGATTAGTGTGTACGTCTCCTTGTAACGACTCTCTCTGGCACATTAGGCGAATAGCAATCTGGTTTAGTTTCTTGATATTTCCCTTAGTAAGATCTTTGTACTCTTCTAGAACTGTGGTGAAGGCCATCCTCCGGCTTGCAAATAAAGCATTAGTAGGCTGAAGCAGAAAGCCATAAGCTTAGTACGACTGAGGTCGCCGGCCCAGGTCGCCGATTAAAACCGATAGTCTGTTCTAGCCCGAGATGCAGCGCACGCTGTCTTAGTTTCCATTCACCGAGATCGATTTTCGGAGATCAGTGTCAAGATTAGCCCACGGAGCCGCCGAAGCTTATCACTCACATTCTCTCGGGCTACACGTCACCCCTACGCACTCTTCACTGGATTGGTGTGACGTCTAGAATCGACTTTGCAATCTAAGCTCCCGAAGAGGGGATTGCCGTTCTCCGTACCAGCTTCTGACACACCATCGGCGAAGGCGCTTAGTTTATTGCTCCAATTTAATGGCTACAATGTTTTGTAAGAAATGTTAAATGCATCAAATTCACAAGTCCAAGATTTCTTATGTATGCGCCCAATGGTAGACCCCGGCGGTCGTCGTGTGCGTGTACAGCAATGGGCGAGCCGAACGACTCTGCTTACTGAGTCGATTCTGTTGCTTTGAAAGATGAATGAATCTCGAAAACTATCTTGGTAAACTTGATAATAAAACCATATTTGTGTGTACGTATTGAAGCAGCCCGAGAGACGGCTAATAACGCCAAAATAGCCATGGGCTTCTCTCAAAGATCAAGCTCCCTATGCCCTCCTACACTTCACCATAGCGATTACCGGGTCTTTACTTTGCTTGCCAGGTCCCGAGTCTCAACCATGACGCCTTTGCCAAGGGCAAAATATACCGACACAATTTTGCCATGGCCTCAATTGGTGAGACTCAGCCAAAACCCATAGCGTTTCCTAGACACAACTCTAATAATTTACAGCGCGTTAGTCACCACGAAATAGCCGAACGAGGACGGGGATGATAGCATGCAGCCCTTTAGTAATAGCCTCCCCATCTCGCCCGCCTTTCTGCTGACGCTTAGGGCAGGCACTGGCGGCAAGGCCAGACTCAACGTATTGAAAGGCCGTACACTGGATAATTCTCATCATTGCCACCGAGGGCAGAGCTCTAAGGGTATAAGGACGATATGTGTGACTGTGCTGCTGCGAAAGAACCGATGGAGAAGCGTGTGTTCGGGAATCGTAGGGCGTTATGTTTGCCAGCACCGTGAGTGTGGAGTGAAGAAGGAGAAAAGAAGTGGGCGCTCAGGCAATAAACTTGCGCTTTTGCGATGAAATCTTTTAGTCTGTATGGGACAGGCCACCATATTGGGCACTTGCGATCGCCTAGATCTTCCTCGCTCAACTATCCATGGACGGCTTTGGCTCAATGAGTCTGGGTTGTTGCGCCGTGCGGTGTCGGGTTAGAAAGCTACAGGGTAAGTTGATGTGAGCTCAAACGGTAAATCGCGGTGCGGCCTACAGGAAATCCAGTTGGCTCTCTTTGATCCAGGGCCACCATCACACCCGCTGACCCCTGCTAGGCTCAGCATCAATCGCTGACGCAAAAAACCGCAAGACAAGGGAAGCAAGTATCTGTCGGTACCTGTCCAAGCGCTCCCATGGCAAGTCGCGACGACGAAAACGGACGACTGGCATATGCCGAGTACTGGGACGGGCGATATACTGAGACGGTCGAAGGCGAGGAGCAGGTCCATGAATGGCTCCGCTCATTCGAGGACCTGGAGGAATTCTTCAACCTACGCCTCTTCCAAGCCTACCCTCCCGCCGCAGAGCCGCACATCGTCCATCTGGGATCCGGCGACAGTGTATGTGTCCATGAAAACCCCCTTCACTTGGGGCACCATACTAACCACGTGTCTAGACAATCCCGCAGCATCTGGCCGCCAAAGGCTACAATCGCCAGCTTTGCGTTGATTTCTCCGCTGTCGTCGTGAAGACCATGTCTCAGCGCCACGTCGACTTGAGGCTATCAGACGTGATCCGGTGGGAGATGATGGATGTGCGCCATATGGATAGCATTGCCGATGCTTCGGTTGACGTCGCCTTTGATAAAAGTACACTCGATGTTATGATACATGGAAGTCCTTGGAACCCTCCCGACGACACTGTCAAGAACACTGGCGAGTACCTGCGAGAGGTATCTCGCATCCTCAAACCCAGTGGAGTTTACCTTGCTGTTTCCTACCGCCAGCCACACTTCGTGAAGCCACTTTTGGAGTGTGAGGGGACCAACTGGGACATTGACATTGAGCATTTGGGAGCTGAGGGCTCATTTGGTTACTCTGCAATTATTTGTAAACCACTGCCTAGATCGTAGCTTTCTCAGCTGTTCTATAAAAAACGATAGCATATGATGAATATAGCCCGATCAGTTTCTCATTTCCTCTCTTTGTTTCTTTCTTTGGGATTTTATTCTATTTCGGGCTTGTTGCTGCCATTCATGTCTTCACTGCTCGCGCCGATCAACAATTCCTGAATGAATTTCGCCTATAATTTCACCTTGGCCGTCCTGGGGGAGAAGCCTGGGCAGAAGGGCAATAAAATTTATTGATTTCACGCACACTTCCCCATACTAAAAACCATTATGGCAATCATTAAAGCAATAAGTCAATGACATCTGATCACTCACTAGGTACCTGAGAAGGGGACTTTCCGCGGTACTGAGATAAACACATTATCTTTCAGTTGTAAAGAGAAACACGGAGTATGAGTTAAGAGAGAAACCGCAGGACAAATAAAGCTAGAATAAAGACACATCCATGAGGGCTCAGGCACAATGGCTCTCAAGATGTGGCCAAGCAAAACACAATCAGATCAGACCCGCGTGTTGCGAAAGCAGAAGCAAAAGAATTCTTTCTAAGTATGATCAATACTTCCAAGTTCCAATACCAGGTAACGCTTTTCAGTTACATTGCCGCAGGCAATTCCAAAATTAGCGATAGCACGTATACCATCAACCGTGTTGGCAATACATGTACTTTGCCCAGCGCTTCAACACCATGTCGGACAATTTGTCCAAGCAAGCTTTCTCCATACGTCGCTTCGGCAAGTGCGCAAATCTGAGTCGCACCTTGTCAACTTGCTTCTGGCTCAGCCACACCTTTTTCATCTTGCGGGCGAGCTCTTCATCACGGAGAACCCTCAAGGAGAATCTCGTGGGCTGGACCTCAACATACCACCGCCCAATGCCGCGCTCGACAGTGAGCTGACGGATGCTATCGTGGATAGCCATGATAGCCTTGGAAACCAACTCATCGCTCTGGCTCGGGAAAGTGGAGTTGGCTTGGGACATGAAAAGCCAGGCATTAATCTTCTTTTCAGAGAAGAAGGCTGTGATTGACTTGACCACGTCTTGGGCAATTTCCCAGCGGAGATCGTATGCAGCTCTGTATGACTGGTCTGAAGGGTGAGTCTCCATGATCAAGGCTTTGTGCAAGTTGGTGCCACCGAGAGCCAAACGGCTGTCGAGGGATTCTGCGCGATGTTGAGCGAAGGTTCGCCATGGATACATCTTTTCTTCCCATCCAAACCGGGCGCCAGTAAAATCGATGCAGAATTCTTCGCCGCTCTGGGTTTGGGCATGGAGGATGACGTGGGCGTCCAGGTTGGGACTGCCTCCAACTTCGACGACAAGGGCACAGCCTTTGGCTTTGAAGCGGATTTCGGTTATGTCGGAGCAAACCGCTGATTAAGCCATTGTTAGCTCGGCGAGCGCTTTCGCTTGTATCCAGGGAGAAAAAAAAAGGAAAGAAGCTTACGTGTTAGAAGTGACTTGATCAAGCCCAAACCTGTGGTTACGACGTCGTTGCCGTTGTTGCCGCCGATATCCTGGAGAATGGCTTGCTTGACATCATCATCCTGGTTCCCTCCCAACACATCCTGGGAAAAACCAGGAAAGATTGACTCCCCGGTCCATCCTCCATGATCAAGAGCTTTGTTCTGGCCTATGAGAGTAGTGTGGATAACTCTATTAGTCTTGCCAGTAACCATGACCCGGTTCACATACGTGAGTTCCGCAAAAGCTTCCCAGATTGTATTGAGGACGCGGATGGCACGCGTGAAACGGCGGCGAGCGTTGCAGATCTTCTTGTGTTCTTGCCAATGTGCCTTTTGGCAGTCTCGCGAACAGTATCGAGTGGAGAGGGATCCAATGTCTGCCACTTTGCAGTTGCCGCAGACCATCTTGGCTCCAGGTTCACGACAGTTTTGGCATTTCTGATCGTCATCAGTCAAAGAATTCGGTAATCGACAGTGGACTGGCACCTCTGGTAACGTCGAGGCTTCCATGATGGCGTTGAAAAGCGCGGTTGGTTGTTGAACGAAAGAGGTTACTGAAGGAGGAATGGTTGAGTTTGGGAAGTAGTTGGTGGTTTAGCACAGCATTTACTCGACTCCTTCAAGCAGAAATGCGAGGTATGGACTAGGGCGTGGTCAAAGTGAAAAGCGAAGGAAGGGTGAGGAGTAGGTGAAGTGACATGGGAAAGAGAAAGGAGGCGAAAAACCCGCCCACGCGCCTTTAGGTGACGCGTAAACACAAGCAAAGATTAATTCACAAGCTCGCTTTCCAAAACTACATATTCCCAAGCTCAACGCCGGTTGGCTGTGCACGTGAAGTTGAGCAAACAAGAGACGGTTCACCGTTCGCTTCCAGGTATGAAAGCTCATTATACCGGTACTTCTGGCCTCAAGAGAAGCACCAGATGGCGAGGCCCATACGAGTAAAAGATCTATTTAATCTGAAGGTGATATCGTGTAGATCCCAGATATCTCCGATACCTTTTATGAGATCTGAGGCTGGAAATTTGGCGGCGCGTCATGGCCCTGTATCTGTCTCCACGCCAGAAAGAACCTAGGCGGGTACCGACCATCGCCCTACCGTGATAAGCAATGTTGATGGGATGGGATCTGCCGATAGAAACGGGATGGTTTGGGAGGGTCGATGACTGAAGTAACGCGCGCAATTATTGGCCTTGGAAGAGCTTGCAAAGTGAACCAAACTGGCGACCTCTAAAACTGTTCCGTACTTGCAATCCAACCAAGACCGGGGCACTATTGTTTCTCTAAGGTAGGACCGGTTAGTTAATTGATCGTATAAATGGATTCAAGCGCTCAAAGAGTGACATACTGCAGTATGCCTTGGCTTGAACAACATGTGGGCATGATGTCGGCCATCTTGGTAGTGGAGATAACCTTTCATACAACCCTTGTCTGTTAGATGGAAGAGTGCCACCTATTTATCGAGCCACGGCGTTGTATTTGCGGTCGGGGAACTGAGGTCCCACAGCCTTGGTCTATTGAAACTCAAGGTTGACTTGCATGTGGTGCTTAATCGAGGGTGGCTGGTTGGGGTTGACTGCCATGAATCAGTCGATCTTATACTTCAACAGTTCTCGGTGCACAGAAGGAACTCAATGTCGCCCGTTGTCTCATTTTTGCTAAGAGCAGGGCCGCGGCAGACGTGTGCTTGTCAGTCGGATGTTTGGGATTCGACGGCGGGGGCTACAAGTTTGTCGATTTCTCGAGCAATTGTCAGGAGTGCGGATCGTTGCTCTCCGTCGTCTTTCGTGCGAACTTGCTCGTAGATACTTATCGGCCGATCTGGTTAGTTGGTATACTTGTTCCTTGGTTAAAGAGCCTTGTTAATCAGAAAATATATACGCAGCGCTCGAGTAGAGCGGGAGAAGTCGTGCCACTCATGCTTGCAAATATCGCGAGTCGCGGCATCGGGCGATGGCAGCGTGGGATGCGCGTCTTGGGCATTCTTACAAGCCATTTGCTTTAGCTCGGAGTAGGGAACTGCTCCTAAGGCCAAGGTCTTTTTTCTTAATGTTAGGGCGCGGCATCTGTGGAAGACGATATGGTTGATTGGGTAGGTTGGGCTTTTCAGGTGGGATTGTTGCTCAGCGTGTGGTGGTTAGAGTTGGAGAGGTTCAAGCAGGAACTTGAAGGAAATTTGGCGGGAGCCAGTGATGGAAAGCCAACTTCCGCTATCGATAAGGACTGACTGACTTCCCACCTGCCAACTATAGAGCAGAGTGAAGGTGAAGTAAACATGCAGGGAGAGAGTTCTACCTATGTATGTGGTTCGCGTCTAGGTGTTTTATTTCTTTACGCATTCATGAATTTTTCTGTTATGTATTAAAAATACCCTGCTCTCTCACCTATCGAATCAAATTTCTTGAATCAGACTCAGGCTATCTTACAGATCAAGCCTATGAGCCGTCGACTTTGTCTTCACCTAAACCGCAATAAACGCCACTCCTTACAACGGAAAAATTAAGCAGAGTTCCCCGAAAAAGTGCCGTCAATAAGCAAGACCTATCATCTTAGTCTCACGTCTCTAATGGACTACATAAGCTCTACAAAGCCGGCCTAAGCTGGTCACAATTTTTGTGGATGGGCCTTGGAAGTACTTGTGTGGTGTGGTAGAGGAAAAATGATGACCTCAAGGTAGCGTCGGGTATCAAGGAAGTATGTATAATTCAAACAGGGGCGTTTTTTTTACTAGGTAGCTATAGATCAATCATTCATATCCCATAACGGCACATGATGTACTCCTAATTGTCGGCCTTGAGTTTACCAAACCGTAAGGATGGTGAATAGTATTCATCCTCGCTTGGATTGGTTCCATAATCCCACACAGTATAGAAGTTCCTCAAGAATCTCGTTCCAATCAGCGAAAAGCCATTTGCTCCAGAGTCATCAAAAGGTGGCCAGCAGGCATCCTCTCGGTTGGCAAAACCAGGTAGCTTGAGTTGGTCTCCTGTGACAGTGAGTTCCTTCTTGTTATCGTAGTTGCCAACAACCAAAGTGAAGGACCATTTGTCGGTGAACTCGCTGCAGAGAGGTATGTGCTTGCCTGTGATAATGGCAGTCCAATTCATACCAATAGATGCATAAACCTCCTCAATCTTATCAGAAGAGAGTGACATGCTAGAAGCCCCGGTGTCAAAGACAATGTCCCCCCACGAGAAGTCAATAGAGCTCTCAGCTTCGGTACCATTCGAAGTCACTTGCTTGCCCTTTCCTGAATACAGTGTGCTTCGCCACACATCATAACCGCCATCGCGTCGAAGAAGAGGTACCTCGATCATGTCGCCATCGACATATTTATCCTGCCTCGATCCACCGAGAGTCAACAGGCCTTGACCGTGCCCGCCTTCTGGGCTATCCTTCCCAGTCTGATCGTAGTAAATACCGAAGCGAGGCTCATCGACGAGCTTCTGCGCCATCAAGGTCTCAAATATGGGCGTCGCGCCGCCATCAGCAATGCTGTTGAAGGCCAGACCAAGAAAGCCATGGGCGGGAAGTGCAGCCCAATTACTTTCGTTTGCTGCAATGAACAACTGATCAGAGCTCACATCTCCGATCGTGAGCTTGTCGGACACAGTCAGCCCTGCGACGCGCCCGCCAAGATAATCGATCGATGCTTCCTGGCCGGTATAGTTGCCAGTAGAAGACGCGGTAATATCATAGCCAATTCTCTCGAATCTATATGGGCCAATTGTTAGTAGAAAGAAACCTTGGTAGATGGAATTATTGATGTACATACCCGCTCACGTTGTTGCAATGTTCGCCGCACTCCTTGTCTACAATCCAAGTAGACGTGCTCCCAGTATCAAAAAGAAGACGATATGGTCGTGCCGGGGTTCCGATGTTGAGTTCAATCAATTTCTACACCACGTTAGGCGCCGATACATGGATCTCGCGGATGGTTCAACCTACGTAACCATTATACACAATGACGGGCAAATCAAAGACCGCCCCGTATGCGATTGGTGCAAGGGATAATGCGGCCAAACCGAAAGTCTTGAGTGCCATGGCTGCGGCTATTAGTGGTGATGAGAGGAGCAACAGGAGGGCATGACATCTGTTGGGCACCTTGATAACGGCTGATGGTATTTAAGTATTTAACCACTACGATACGAGGTCATAGATTGTCAATTTCCATGATGTGGGCCTTGTTGATCATGCAAATACGAGCCTCTGATCTGCGGTTCGACTCGCCCGGCAGTTGGGCGGGTTTCGTTCGCTCGCTTAAATTGGCACTGACCATCCGACGGCAGTGACATCTTCCGTGTCTTCCGTGCCCAAACCGGAATCACGAACTCGTATTGAGGTTTCATGGCATTCAACTGCAATTTCCTCTTCCATCCTGGGTTTAAGCAGAACAACGTCATCGATGTATGCAAAATTGAAAAGAAATGAATCAAGTCATTCGATACAGTAACGGAAGAAACAACATCTCTCTTCATAAACTAGGGCTTGGAAGCGAAGTCGTAGGCGAAGGTGGCCTTGGTTTGGAAGTGGGAATGGTGTCACCAAGGGAAAACACGAGGCTTGGCGAGTGGATTGCTCCGTCTCGCGATGCTCTAATGGCCGATAGATGGAATTTCATGCACCTATCTATTTATATATATATATCAGGCACATGATCGGGCATGTTTACATCATGTCACAGTATTATCTATGTATCGAACCTGTAATAGCTAAGACCTTTTATTTAGTAGCAATTGCTTGAAAAAAGATGCCTCTCCTCATTGATAAACCGTATATATAGAGCGCCACAGACTGGAGAGCCTCTCCACCCGTCATTTTAGCTATTATCTCATTATAAATGAGATCTCTGATGCTCAGTGTATTTTCTCTTTTCAGGTCTCTGGCAGGTTGGGGTGCTGCTGAACTGAGACGGGGTGACCAGGCAAGCCCATCACCCCAGTTGATGGTGGTGCCATTTTTGATGAAGCTCACAAAGTCCATTGAGTCTCAGCAACGCTGCAACAACAACCAACACGTGGAGCCAGTTATGACTTTGTCCCAGTAGATCAAACGTCCCGGGGTACCACCGCTCGGGCACGCGAGCCGCGTATACAATACCCCCAAGAAATACAAAGCCACCCATTTGAAAGAATGATGACACATCCATTCTATCATTCAATGTAATGAAACCATACTTCTTCCATCCATGCACAACAGGCAAAACCATGCTCAAGCCAAGTGCAGTGTAAATAACAGCTCTCATAGGTCGATAGTTTGACTGTCTGAACTTCGACTGCAGTGTAAGCCACCCGCAAACTACACCAATGACGACTAGACTGATGAAATATTTGAGCCTCAACTCGCTTTCATCGAGGAACGCGAAATGATTGGCAGAAACGCCAGCGCCGCAAACGAGAATGACAATGCCTAGGTGGTCTAGTTCATTGCTGGTACGATGGACTGAGGGGCTGTGGTCTGATAGGGTGTGGTAGATCCCGGATAGGGTGAAGCAAAGTGTACTAGATAGATAGAATATAGCCACAGCTAGGGTATTCGGGTCCAGGTTTGTGATTGGTGAGCTGGTGAGGAACCGCAAAAGCCCCAAAATGATGTACATGGCTCCTAAGAGATGTGACCAGATATTTGCTAAACATGTGAGCATAGTAATAGTATCATAGCACTGTATGAGTTGCAAACCTGTCTCATTATGAATCTCAACCACAGATAGTATTGATCTGTAATACGAGAAAGTTGCACGTCTAGAAATCGAATATTAGCTTGGGATGACGATCATCGGCCATTCTTGTACCGGACATACCGATATCCTGAGAGAATATACTCGTTATCTCTGTAATAAGTAGTGAGTGGTTCTGTCTAAATCGGTCTGTAGAAAGGGCTCGTAAAGTCTTACCTTTGCCATGGCACTGATAAAGTTAGCCAACAGACCCAGCGGGACCGAGTCAGGATTCCCAACTTACAAATAGAGTCCCAGAGCAACGTCCGTGGCTCGGTACCCGAAATACGATTCATATTCATTGGAAAGGTGTGGTGCTCAGCAACAGCTTGAAGTCTCTGCTTAAAGAGGGATCATCAGCCATTTATAAAGTGTTCTCAACTGGACCATACACCGCTCGACGAGACAACAAGAAAACAATTCATTTGCCTCGGTAGATTTCAAATGCAAAATAAGGCCTATTTGAACTGCAGGGAGGCTTTCAATTAGAGGATACAGGTGTGTTTCCTGGGGAGTAATCCTATCTGACCTACAAGGATCATTGAATGATGTGGGCCAAAGTGCAGCAGCGATCATTGTACCGGCATAGCCAAGTTCCAGGTGATCTGCCGGACACCTAAAAGGTTGGAAAAATCAGGTCAAGAAACCTAGCATCATTTGTAGTCTCATCTGCTCTACTTTAAACGTTTAATGAAATCCGGACGAGCCTGTTTGTATGATGCTGTCCTCGAGAGCAGAATTTGGCCAGTGCTATACAATATGATGACTGACCAATGATGTTCCAATAACGTTCGCTATGCTTCTTTTAGTTTGCTGACAGGAACGAAATCGAGCTCCCCGAATATGCGAGCAAGCCGACGTTGTCTATTCCTCACCTTCGCGCGCGCTACGTGCAACCATTAGGTTTGATGCAACCTAGTCCCTGTGGGCTAGTGAGTTTGATTGGGAAAGATTTCTCGAAAATGCGTGATTTTCGGGCGTTTCTGAGAAGGAAACCCACTTGTTCTACGACTCTGCCACCCGCTCGATTTTGGGAAGAGGTTGACGAGATTCTTACTGGCCATTGTGGTGGTACTGTAGATGTCATATCTCATATCCGCCACGTACAGTGTTCTAGACAATCCGCACTGTATTATTTAGGGTTCGTCAGGTGCTACACATGGTGTATTTAGGCATCGGTCTACGGCATCGCAAGAAGCGGTATCGGAGTTTGCACTGTGTGCCTGCAATCAGACATGACAACAAACATTTGGGGCAGCAGAGGGGAATTCTCGAATGCGCACCACCGCGTCATCATTTTCCCCTCCGCCATCTGTCGCTGAATAGCGAAATCGAGACAGATATCCAAATCTCACGCACACGCGAAAGTTGGTGACAGATCGGCGGCGTCACTAAATCCCATACCGCTATTTTACCCTCTGACCAGCCATGGCCAGTTCTTCTTCCCTGCAGGGCTCACCCCCTCTCCCCACCGAGATCTGGCTCCTCATTCTGGACCAGGCTGCCAATCTGGCTGACCTGGCCAGCTTCGCACGTGTCAACGGGCACTTTTGGAATACGGCTATCCCTCTTCTGTACGGACGCGCAGCCTGCTCTTCTCCATACACACAGCAGAAGGCTCTGTTCTGGGGGGTTGTCCACGACCTGCCACGGACCCTTGAGTCAGCCCTTGCCGCCGGCATCAACATTGACAGCATCTGGCACAGTCCCCGCCGCGCGGCCAAATTTCCAAGTTTCGGCCAAATCTTGAGCACTCATACCTTTTCTCGTGGCCTAGAGCAAGACGGAAGCGAGGATGGAGATGAGATCGAGATTGGTGAGTACCATGACTGGCACTGGTCCGTGGTACACATTGCCGCCTTGAAGGGCAACATTCCCATCTTAGAACGCATCTTGAGGGAGAATCCTCGCCTGGATACCGGCTGTCTAGGCTTATGTGATTGCGAGGTCCAACCTCAAATACTGGGGCCGAGAACCGCAGCTACTTGCTACCTGCAAATCCCGATGTGGACGCCACTGCATGTCGCCATCTGCTCTGGCCATGTCCGGGTTGCAGAACTGCTTCTATCTGCGGGCGCCTCTGAATGTATGGACCAACCCCAGGGAGGGACGGATCTTGTTCGCACAGGACTGACCCCTCTACATGTTGCGTGCATGTCGGGACAGACATGTATGGTAGAATGGTTGATACGGGCACGAGGCTACCATTCCAGGATTGACGTTTTAGACTCTGCATGCCAGAGCCCCCTTGTTTACGCATATCTCTACCGTCACTGGGATTCGTTCCAGGTGATGTTGGATCATGGCGCAGACATCAACGTTGTTGTTACAGACAACCTCTCCGCAGCGCGACACAATCCTGGAGGTCAAGATGAAGAGGAAAATTTAGCCCATCAAACTATGCTGTACTCATCTATTCAGGACCATAGGTTTGAAGATGCCTGCCGCCTGATCGGATTCGGCATTGACCTTCATTCGACCGGAGATTCTGACAATCTCCCTTTGATCAATCTCTTATGCGAGTCTCCGTGGGATGTACGGCCATGGTTTGCTTGGCAGACCCAAAAATGCAAGTCGCACTTGCAAGACATTCACGGCTCGACTTTATTGGATATTCTCATCGATTCGCGCCTCGAATTCAATAGAAGCTTCTTGGGCACCACTGCCCTCGCCCACGCCGCTCATTCCGCAAACATCATTGCCGTTAATCGCCTGTTGCTTGCCGGCGCAAACGTAAATGGAGACGAATGGGGAGATTCTCCGCCACTTCTGATGGCCGTAGTAAATCCACACCAAAGGTCCATTTCCGCCATTGTAAGTATGCTTTTACATTCCGGGGCCGCTGCACACTATGATACTGCGAACCATGAACCGCCTTTATGGTCACTCTATGTCCACAACAAGGACAGACCAGAGGTGGAACCAATCGCGGAGATGTTACTCCAGCACGGTGCGAACCCTGTCCGTGGCACTGCGACGGGGGATTCAAAGTATACGACTCCCTTGGAGAAGTTCTTGGCTGATGGAGATGTCACTGCCTTCGAAACACTTCGAGCGCGATGCCCCAACGCTGTTTTAGGCGAGGACGATGTCATTGGGATTTGGCGGTCCGTTTCCAAACGCAGCGAAGCGAAGCTCATTGAGTACGTCTTGGATATGGATGGGTGTGAGGCTGTTCTGCAAAAGCACGACGTTATCTATCTTCCTGTGCCACGCCTCTCAGTGCAGATACCGACACCATTTGACCTCGTTCTGAAATTATTGAACCTTCAAACCGGCTCGAGAAGGATCCCCGGCTATCTGGGAGGCATCATCAACCGTGCCATTGTTCAGAATGTCGACCCTCTTCTCATCAAGGAACTTCTGGACGCTGGAGCTAGCTGCCGCCACATGTACAAGTTCCGAACACCATTGATGGAAGTTCTGGGCAAACATGGTAAACCAATGGAGCTCAGAAAGGAATACATTCGGGTCCTTCTAGGTGCCGGCGATCGTATCTACCGTGACCTGGGCATGTATTACTCACCTCACTTGAGACCACAAGAAGACCCAAATACCATTCTGGGGTTTGCTCTCAGCGAGGTGACAAAAGACGCGAGGGTCTTAACGCTCATTGAACTTATGTTAGAGCTCCAGCCTTTGCGGAACGAGCCATCAGCACAAACCTATGTCTACGTACGACAAGCTTGTCTCATGGGTCGCATGAGAGCCTTGATGGCTGTCATTGGATCATCAGATATTGCTGTTTCCGCTATTCGCTCAAATGCGAGCAAGCTCATCCATGAAATGCTAGACACCATCCCAACGCAACAGAAGACGATCGGAGACATGAGCGACGCAATAGATTGTCTAGAGTTTATCATAATACAGGATGGCGATTGCTTGCGTTCAATTTTACCCGAATTTTCAAGCGACAGGAGAACCGCGCAGGAGAAGCTACTTGCACTTATTTGGTCGAATACTTCTTCTGATAATCATGAGATGGGGGCAACATGGTGTATGAGGAATAGGATCATGTTCACAGACGAGGACGAGGCGCCTGACTTTGTTCAACTTCTGTGGCCTTCTTCGTTTGGGATCTTCAAGGGCGATCACACATCCTTGGCTGAAGTAGGACGGCTGCTTCAAAGATCAAAGGTCTAGCGATTTTGCTTTGGTCGCCTGGAACTTGGGTGCGGCTTCATGAAGACACCGTCAAATACATTCCTTCATAGTACGGGTAGGGGACATGGCCAAAGTTGGCCAAAAAGACGATTTATCCAGAGAAGTAACTATTGAGAATTTTCCAACCCAGTTTGCACTATATTTTGTAATAGATTTGGGCTCGAAAATTTGTCATGTTCGATGGCGCTGATGAACTTGGTGTTAGATACGAGGCGATAGTTGACACTGACGGGACACTTGCGGTTGCGTATCAAGCTCGCGTTCAGGATATTTCATCAGGCCTGTTCGTGTCTAGATTGTCAACACTTGCAGTTTGCAAAGAGAAACACAAGGACAGTTTAGAAATTCAGACGATGAAAGAACCCAAAAAGGGTCTAATATGGCTAAGATTGAACTTGTTTGAAGGATCTATGAGGAGCTCGGTTTGAATTTCAGTCACGGGAGAATACAGAAATGAGTATGACTTTCAATTTGTGACTTTATAAATAACTATCTTGAGCAGACAATGTTTTCTTTCTGCCTCATCAAATATCTAAACGCAAGGCTGATTGTTCGTCCCAAACGCCAAAATCAACAAGCCATCACCCCTGCGCTGTGTACGCGCCACCTTTTGAGATGGCATTAGATGTTGGCATACCTGATTTGGGGTACATGCATCCAAGTGATAGCAATAAGAAGCATTCAAAATCATTTCCCCAGTTAACATTGATCTGCAACGTCCCTGAAGTTGAGAAACCAAGGTTCTCCGTATAGACAGCGAGGACCTCGCGCTGATCATTGTGGTCGACTAATATCCAATTACGGCGAGAGAGTCGTGAAGGCTTCCTTATTCCGTCAACAGCAACCGTAGTCGTCCTTTTCCACATGAAGTACGCCTTTGTCTGGCCGTCGTAGGCGGAAGTCATCGACCATATCGTATTGGGACAATCGGTCCGCATCTCATCCCAGGCCATCTCGTCATCAAAGTCATCAATCGCATTGCCTAGATAAATTTTGTAGTTGCAAGAATTCCCCCTTCGAGTCGCAGAGGCGAGAATGTGTCGGGGATCCTGGTATAAATACGATGTACGTTTCGTACCATGGTTATGCGAGCCAACATCGAATGTGTAACCGACGTGTTCAGGAGACTCAGGAGTAAAGTCAAAACTAGGACCGGTACCGCGGTGAGTGAACCGGTACCGTTTCTTTTGAGCGCTGAGCGAATACGATGGCGGATGTAGTTCTACCTCCATCTTGGCTGGATTGCACTTGGCAACAAATTAGCGCTCATCCGCAAAGTAAGATGGCGGGGATGAAATATTAATAAGGATGTCAACCTTGTGACGTAGTCCGGATATAGTGGGTGAGATTCTGCTTCACGACAAATACGACGCCAAGATACTTCTTTTGTCAACCCCGGCATCACAGACATAAGCTGACAGCTTCCTCATTGGTTTACAAAGCTACTCTCCCTCTGAACAGAATTCATTCATATACGGCATATTCATGTAAATAAGAGGAAAGAAGACATTTAAATGAATCTTATTATAAAATACGATCATCAATAATTACATGGAGGATCTGACAATTTCTCGACTCTTAATTTCTGATCGACTTGAAGTACAATTCCCCATGCTTATATTGCGCGAGACCTTGAGCATCCACGTCTTTCCTACGGTGAATCTCATAGAAACCCCTTAATGAAAAACCACGACGTAATTTCAATAAAAAAATGCTATCAAGGCCGGTAAAGAGGGAGTAACGCTCAGCATCTCTACCTGCGGAAGCAGCAATTAGTCTATTCTTTTTCTCATTCTTGAAAGGGTTCATTTATTTGTTATTCTTGGACTAGTTATGATAAACTTAGACTTCTGACTACTTCACGGGGGCTAGTCCTGTCTGGTTCAATTAGACTTCTCCCAGTTTTGCCCTTCACTGTTATGAGTCGTTATCAAATTGGTGGGACAGAGGAAACCAGCCCGTGGGCCAAAGTGCTGAGGTAGCCATTGGTTGATACCCACGCTAAGAGAATGGGAACCATCCTTGTCGATATTATTCCCGGCTAGTTGATTACGAGTATGATCCAGCTCTAAAAGGAAGGCAGTGGTCAGATGATCCGGGCCAAAACCGCAACCCTCCACAATGAGTGCACTGTCAGCAGTCAAGGGATGCTCCAAGTTTTCCACGCACGGGGGTTGTTCCGTGAAGAAGAAGAACGTCCACCATCACATCATCCAGGTCAACACCACCACTCTTGATTTTACTTGTAAAAATTCTTTCCCAAAGTCAAATATGGTACGAACAAAACAAACTGTTAGAAAATCCACGGGTGGCAGGGCCCCTAGAAAGCAGCTTTTGCCAAAGGCAAGCAGGAATCTTCTCCGACAGTTTCACGATCATGCTGGTCGGGTGTATACGGTCTTCTGCCCCTTCTCGATGTCTGGCACATCAGTTCGGAAGTTGGGCATCCAACTCTATCTCCTGGGGGAACGTAAATATTCTGAAATTGAGGCTTTTGCTAAGAAATTTATCCATTGCGACGGCATTGAGGGTTGGGGGAATGCCTCGAATTACTGGCCCCGGGTTGACACGTATGCAGGTTTTCAAACCGTTGAGGAATGCATCGAACACCATAGAAAAGAGAAGAAATTTCGGAGAGCAGCTATTGAGGAAATGAGGCAAAATGCAGTTGCGGGCCTCTCCGAGGAGGCTGCAAATGAAAAGTTGCTCAGCGAGATTCGGGGCAGAGAGCCACTACCGCATATTGTACCATCTTGGTGCCCATCAGACGCGTTTTGGAGAGAGTTTGACTACAAGGACGACAGATATCGAAGCTGGATTATTGTCGTTGAAGCAGATCGACTATCCTGGGAAGATGTGGTCGAAAGAGGCTTGCTTCAAGTGCGTTTCGATCTTGACGTAACCCCCCAAATGCTGACCGAAAGCTGGTGCGAAGGGGTGGATGTCGATTGCTGCTTGGAGAAAGATAAAGAGGGCTGGGTCTTCGTAGACTGGTCCGGGCATGAAAAGCGAAAGCCAATTGATAGACGGCTCCTCTGCGTCCGAGACCAACCTCGCCGTCTCATGGATTTAAGTATCACAGACCCCGAGGAGATCGCAAAGATGATGTATGGATGGGAAACTCCTGGAACAGACGGCAGGCTGGTCGATGCTTGGTCGTCTTATACTACTCGTCTCAGGGATTGTACTTACCGGGGCGTCTCCTGCTATGCATGCGACAATGAAGACGAGCACGAGCTTTGCGAGCAGGATCTAGACGAGCATTATTTTGATGAGGACGGACAATGCATCGCTTGCCGAAGAGCATCTGAGTATCGGCGCCGGAGTAAAAGAATCGCTGCAAAGAAGGCCGAATCTAGTTGATATCAGATTCTTTCATACACGGACGAACCGCGATAACTTATCTAAGAGCATACATGTTGATATCGTTATCTGACTATCAATAACCGGCCTTATTAATTAGTTAGGTAGGTCTGATTAATTATATACTTATCTAATCTTTAGTTAGAACTTTCTAATAGATAGCTTTTATCCTAATAATTATTATATTTATTTTACTTTAATTTACTACTTTTTACTTTACTATATAGCTCTTATTAAACTATACTAATTAGTCTGGAAGACTAAGAAAACTAATAGATTAGATTAATATTTATTTATTTTTCTATAGTATAATTAATCTTTATTTAGCTAGGAAGATTATTAAAACTATCTATAAGAAGATCTGGATATCTTATTACTAATTTCTTTATTCTATCTATCTATTTTCCTTCTATCTATTTATTTCTTTATTTAAATAGATCTAATCTACTTTCTATATATCTCTATATATTAAGTATATATTTTTATCTACTTATATATTTATTATATTAGTCTATTAAGTATCTAGTAATTCTATTACTATATTCTTTAAACTCTTTATCTTTTATTTTTATTAGTTTATTTATATTTAATTAGTTTCTATTAAAATCTAATATATTTATAACTTAATATATTATTAACTTATTAAGTTAAACTATTTCTATTATTTATCTATTATTTAGTACTAAAAGTAATTAATAGTTTCTTTTTTAGTTTTTTTCTCTAGACTATTTATTATATTATTAATTTTTTATTCTCTTATTATATTATTATATTAATATACTAATATATTAATATATTCTTATATTAAATTTACTTATTAACTAACTGGAAATAGTATAATAAATTTAGAATCTAGTAATTAGAAAGCTAAAAACTAATTATTCTAAAATATATAATCTAATTAAATAATAATAATAAATTTAAACTTAAACTAGTTTAATAATATTCTAATTCCTCCTATCTATAGATAATAAATTAATATATTATTATAGAAAAACCTAGTTAGTTTTAATTTAGTAATTATAATAAATCTATAGAAGGTATTATATATAGTATATATAATAATCCTTTAGGAAAAAATATAATACTATAATTAGATTCTCTATAAGATTATATTTAATAAGTTTAAATAATAAACTATTAACTATTTTATTAATTATAGAAAACTAATAGAATTATTATAATAGTTCTTTCTTATTAATAGTATTTTTATTAAATAGAATAGTATTTATATTAAAGTTAATATTAAATAAATATTAAATAATCTATTTTATTTATAAACTAATAAAGAGATAAATAATATTAGTAATAAATATCTAGATTTCTATAAATTATTAAGGGATAATATTAACTTCTATATAGAGATTATCTATAATTAGATAATTAAAAACTTTAGAATTAAAATATTAGATATCTAAAGCTAGTATAGTTAATAGACTAAGAATATATAAAACTATTATATATTAACTATATAAAATAATAATTTAATACTATTTAGTATATTAAATAGTAGATTATATAATTAAGATTAAGACTATTTATATAATAATTAGAATTATATAAATTAATTACTAGGTTTAAATAAACTATTATTTAATTATTATTAATTAATCTCTCTTAATAATATTCTATTTAATAAATATAATAATCTACTACTAGATAATCTAATTATAATTATTAAAGTAAAGAAATTAATAGATCTATAGAAACTATATACTAATAATATAAAGTATAATAATAATATACTTAATATATTAAATATAAAGTTACTAATTTTTACTAACTAATATTAGAAAGTTAGTATCTATTAATCTAAATATACTAGTATATTTAAAGTTATACTTAAGGAATAAGTAGAAGAATTCTATTATAATTATCTATATAACTATAGATATAAATATAATAATTTAACTAATAAACTATATATATATTTTAAAATAGATTAATAAAAATAGCTCTATTTATCTAAATAGTATATAATTATACTAAGATATATAATTAATATAAATCCTAGTTATTTAAAAACTAAATTCTTTAAATAGCTTATTAAATATTTTATTAAATTATAATAAGTACTTCTATCTAATTACTAGTTAGATAAAATACTATATAATTAGTTAATTAATTACTATTATAATATATCTAAATATAGTATAAGTATTTTCTAACTTACTAAAATATTTAAAGATATATATAATAAACTATATAATACTATTAGTATAATAAGTTATTAACTATAGATTATATACTACTAGATATAGATTAGAAACTACTAACTATAAGTTATATACTATTAAGAAATAGAAGATAATAATAACTCTATTAATAATAAATCTAATAATAGATACTTTACTAATTAAATATATTATAATAATAAATATAATAACTAGTATAACTATTAAAATTTATAATAATATAATAAATTATTAAATAGAAAATCTTTTAATTAATAAAATAGGAATTAATAATAATATATTAAGAAGTACTATATTTATAATAAGATTAGCTATTAGTTAACTAAATACTCTAATAATAAATAAAAAACTATATACTATTATTATAAAGAATTATTTTATCTATCTAAATAAACTTCTAAAGTATATTATTAATTCCTTATATAGTATAAGAGTTAATCTAATAAAGATAATAAACTTAATATATTTCTCTAATACTAGTAGATACTTAATAGATATCTATTATTATTAAATAAGAAGCTATAGCTATTATAAGCTAAACTATTAAATAATTAAATTTAACTGAATATTAATATAAACTAATATTATTATAATATATAGTTTCTATTAGAATATAAATTAAATATTATATTAATCTTAGTAGAATAATTAACTTATTATAACTTAATAAAGAAAGATCTTTATAACTAATTAGTTAAAACTAATAATATTAATAAATTATTTACTATAAGTTAATATAATAAAATATCTTTTTAAAATATTATTCTGGATATTAGTATATTAAAATATTTAACTAATAGCTATAAGTAATTTAAAGTACTCTAATATATTCTTCTATTTATTTATATAAAACTATTAGACTTAATTATCTAATTTAGATTAGATCTATCTATATAAGTTTTTAATTTAACTAATATTAAGATACTGCTTAGTAATATAATATTTTATATTATACTAACTAATATATTATTCCTACTATATCTCTAAGATATAGATTAATTAGATATTTAATATAATAACTTAACTAATATATTATATAAAGATAATATCTCTATTCTAGTTATCTATAAATAGAGCTATTCCTAATTATTATTAAATAACTATAAAATAACTACTTATTTCCTTATAGAAATAGAAATCTAATATATTTATTATTATTTTAACTACTCTTTTATTCCTTATCTTAAATATATATTAGAGCGAGCTAGTTATAATATAGATAAATAAATTATTATAATAATTTTAAAGATCTACTATTACTATTAATTATTTATTAGTTAATTATATTAATTTAAATTTAATCTTTATAATAATTATAAGTTTAATTATAAATTAATAATTAATATTATATATTTTAATAGAAATAAACCTATTCTATATATTATTAATTTTACTATATTATTTAATACTATTTATTTTCTAAGAGATATTTCTATCTAATATATCTAGTAAATCTTATATCTCTATTAGATTAATATTTATCTAGAACTATCTAATTAGCTAGTAACTAATACTAATACTAACTTCTAAGTAATTAAATTCTATTATAAGGCTTAGATAATAGGGATTTCTATTAAGAAAGTACTAATTAAAGTATACTATAGTATTAGTAAAGTTAAATATTATTATTTACTAATCTATTATATATATAAAATTATTTATTATCTGTATCTTGGCTGGCTGTATAATAAAAAGTAAAAAAAAATAAAGTTAAAGGTTAGGTATAGACTGAAACTTAGTTAAAAACAAATTATATAGATCTAGTTATATATAGCCTGATCTTAGGATATCTCTTATATATAGTAAAAACCTTAAAAAAAAATATATATATATATAAAATTATTTAATTAGAGAATCTATTAATTATATTAGAATCTATATTATAGATATCTATTAAAGTAGTAAATAATATAACTAGATCTAATAGTTTAATTTCTATACTTTTTATATTTAGTATATTTCTCTATATAATAGATAATTATATATCTTTACTATTAATAGTTAAATATATTAAAGCTTTATATAAAACTATAAATAAGATTAAATAATTAAAAGCTAAATATATAGTTAATAAAGCTCTAATAATAAGAAATAGATTTAATATATCTAATATATTAAATCTTCTATTATAATCTAATATTTATATATAGAGGGAAATTACTAAATTATAATAAGAACTATTTAAACTTCTAATTATTAAAGAAGAGAAATATATTATCTAGATACTATAAGAGCTATATTCTTTCTATTTAATTATTATTAAATTATTCTACTATAATCTTATTAAAAATAATATTCTATTAAATAAGATTATTAATACTTTATTAAATAACTTACTATTAAATAACTTATTATTAGATAAAACTAATATCTTTTTATCTAGTAAATTAAATAATTCTCTAAATAATAATTCTTTACTTCTTAATAAAGATAAAGATAAATCTATATTAAATATAATTATTATTAATATACTATATTATATAATATAATAATAATATAATATTTAATTATCTACTATTTTTATATTTAAAATTAATAATTTTAATTCTATTAATAATCTGAATTCTAATATTAAATTTAATAATAATATTAATAGTCTATATCTTATTATAGATAAAGATAATATCTTATTTCTATTTATAAAGAAATAATCTAATTTTAAATTAATAATCTCTCTTTAAAAGAAAGAGAAAATTTATATATCTAGTAAACTATTTAAATAGTTTAATTAAGCTAAAATTAATATTCTAATAGATAGAGATATCTTTAAGATTACTTTATTTAATAAGAAATTATATATTAGAATATATATCTTTAATTCTTATATAATTAATAAAATTAAGAATAAAAATATTAATTAACTATATAAGAAATTATAATTAGTTATATAAGATTATATTAATAATAAAAAATAAATTATTCTAATATAAATTCTAATTATTTAATAGATAAATTAGAGATTTATTCTTTCTATTATTCTATTACTTTTATAAAATAATAATTAGATCTAACTATAGCTATATAATATTATATAAGTATATATATAATTATTAATTAAACTAAACTATATTATTTTAATCTATTTACTAATCTAAATCTATTATTTATATCTACTTAGATCTATTATAATAATTAAGAAACTACTTTATAAAATAGCTAAAGCTAGTATCTATTAATAGAATATATTTTAAAAGGTTAAGGCCTCCAGTATAGAATAAACTAGCTATAGGGTAAGCTAGGTCTAGGGTAGATATAGCCTATAGGGTAGGCTAAGGAATACTAAAGGGATTATTTTAAAAAGTATAATAGAAAAAGTAGTTTACTTAGTAAGAAAGAGAGATTTTATTAACTATAGGGTAGCTAAAAAGATAAACTATAGAATAGATAAAAAAGTAAATTAATAGTTTAAAGAACCTCTATCTAGTAAGAAGAAAGCTCTATACTTATAGATATTTTAGAGCTCTAAGAGCTCTAAAGATAATATATTACCTTCTATAATATAAGCTTATAACTATTATAAGATTCTTATATAGTAAATAAAAGATCTATTAATATAAGTACTATAGTAGATATAAAGTTTACTAATATAGCTACTATAGTAATTATAAGATTTACTAATTAAGTACTAAGGTTTTTATATAGTAAATATAAGATTTACTAATATAAATACTATAGTAGATATAAGAACTATTAATATAGTTACTATAGTAGATATAAGAATTATTAATATAGCTACTATAGTATAATATAAGATTACTAATATAGTTATTATAATAATTATTATAGTAATTATAACTACTAATATAATTATTCTAATAGATAGTTATAATAGATTAAACTAATAGCTTTAATAGGTTTTTAACTTTAAAAAGCTCTAAGTTAGTTATTTTATTTCTCTTTATTCTATATTAATCTGAGATTATTTAATTAACTAATATAGGGTAATCTAATCTATTCTATAGTTTATAGGGTAAATCTTAATATCTCTTCTAAAGAAAATAACTAAGTTAGATCTTTATAGTATTTCTTTAGATCTAGTAGATCTCTAAAGATCTATTAAAAGAATATAGTTAATAGCTTAGTTAGCTTATTAGTAGATATAGTCTTAGTTTTTAAATAGCTAAAGCTTACTAAACTCTTTATAATTTAAACCCTATTATAATAGAATTTTAATAGTATATATTTAGTTCTAATATATAGAATAAAGTTATTACTTATAGCTATATAGCTCTAGTTATTATAGTAAATAGTTATAGAGGTTTTTAAAGACTAGTTTAGCTCCTTATAGAGCTCTTTTAGCTACTATAGCTCTCTAAGAGCCTCTATAAGGCTATCTACTTTAATCTTTATAGTAGATAGAGCTATAGTAGTTACTTTCTTAGCTTTCTAATTAATAGAGCTCCTAACTAGCTTAAAGAGATATCTATAGATAGATTTACTAATAGTTTTATTCTCTATAAAATTACTATTATAATAACTTTCTAGAGGTTTATTTAATAAGTAGATTATAATAAGGTTTTTAGTACTCTTTAGATACTAAAGTAGTTTTTTAATAGTCTTTAGATAGATTTTATAGAGTCTATATATAGTCTAAGCTAATTATTAAACTAAAAAGATTATATTAGATCTAGTTTAAAGTATTAGATATATTAAAGTTCTTATAATCTATTAAAATAATCTATATTCTAGAGAATTATAAAGATTTATAGTTTCTATAGTTTCTACTATAAGCTTTATAATATTAAATTATAAGAATACTAATAGAGGTTTTTTTTTAATAATCTTAAAAGCTTATAATATCTATTTAATATACTAAGGCTAAGAGAGATATAAAGCTTTCTTAGATTTATCTTAGTAAATTTAAATCTCTAAGAAAAAAACTATTAGTTTCTTATCTTCTATAGAGTAAATCTTATAAATTTCTTTCTTTAGCTTATTAATATAACTAATTTTAGAACTTATTATAAGATAGTTATCTATATAGGTTACTATAAAAGTAATCTTTTTAGTATTATAGAAGACTATTAGATCTAAGATTAAAGAGTTAAAATCTAGAGATTTTAATAGAGCTTTTAGAGCCTCTTACTATTCTCTAGGGAACTACTTTAGGCTATATAGAGCTTTTAGTAATAAGATAATCTAGTTTTCAGAAGGGTTATAGCTCTAAGACTTAGCTATAATAAGTAATTTAGAGCTTTTCTTTAGTAGCTCCTTTAGATCTTTAAAGAGCTTTATATAGAGTTTTTTAGTAAGTTTATTATTTAAAAAGATATCTATAAAGTTAATTTACTTAATATTATAGTTATATATAGCTACTAGAGCTAATAGTAGCTTCTAGATTAGAGGAATAGCTATAGAAGTAAAAGTCTTATTATAATTTAAACTTTCTACCTATAAGAACTCTCTAATAATAAACCTAGCTTTATATTTTAATAGTTTATTATAGGGGTTAAGCTTTAGCTTTAGTATATATCTATAGCTTAGAGCTCTATAGCTCTTAGATAGATCTTTTAATACTATAAAGTATTAAGATTTACTCTATAGACTATAGAGTAGATCAGATTACCCTATATTAGTTAATTAAATAATCTCAGATTAGTATAGGGTAAGGAGAAATAAAATAACTAACTTAGAGCTTTCTAAAGCTAGAAGCCTGCTAAAAGCTATTAATCTAACCTACTATAGCTATCTATTAGAGTAATTATATTAGTAGTTATAACTACTATAATAGCTATTATAGTAACTATATTAGTAATCTTATATTATACTATAGTAGCTATATTAGTAATTCTTATATCTACTATAGTAGCTATATTAGTAGTTCTTATATCTACTATAGTATTTATATTAGTAGATTTTATATCTACTATATAAGAACTTTAGTACTTAGTTAGTAAACCTTATAACTATAATAGTAGCTATATTAATAGACTTTATATCTACTATAGTACTTATATTAGCAGATCTTATATCTACTATATAAAAATCTTATAGTAGTTATAAATCTATATTATAAAAGATAATATATTATCTTTAGAGCTCTTAGAGCTCTAAAATAACTATAAGTATAGAGCTTTCTTTCTACTAGATAGAGGTTCTTTAAACTATTAATTTACTCTTTTATTTACTCTATAGTCTATCCTCTTAGCTATCCTATAACTAATAAAATCTCTCTTTCTTACTTAGTAAACTATTTCTTTTACTATATCTTTTAAAATAATCCTTTTAATATTCCTTAGTTTACCCTATAGACTATATTTACTCTAGATCTAGCTTATTCTATAGCTAGTTTATTCTATACTAAAGGCCTTAATCTTTTAAAAGATTATAAATCTGATTCTTACTTACTTTAATAAGAAAGAGCTTTATCTTTAGATTTAAAAGCTCTTATCCTATACTAGGAAAGTCTTCTAACTTACCCTATATCTTAGTCTAGATCTTAATAGCTTTCTTTACTAAAGAAGATTTAAAATAACTAATAAAGATAACTATATAGAGGAATTAGCTTCTAAAGATATTAAAACCTACTCTTCTTTAGTAGCTATTCTAATAGCTAGTACTACTACTATAACTAGCTAACTAAACCCTTTTAATACTACTAGTACTATTCCTATAGTAGAGAGTACTACTACTACTTAGAGCTTATAGAGTTAACTAGTAAACTTTAGTACTACTAGTACTATTTCTTTAAATCTTATAATAGATAATATTATTATTACTTAGAGCTTTTAGAATCTAGATATTACTAAAGCTATTACTACTATATAGTAAACTCTTTAGTAACTAATAACTACTATAAATCTACTATAGTTATAATAGACCCCTAGTACTACTAGTACTAGTTAATTAGCTTCTAGTACTACTAATACTACTTAATAACTTATTTTATAGAGCTTTTAGAGCTCTAATTTTTTAACTAGAGTTTTTAAAGACTTTATTATTAAGAATTTTAATAAAAGGGTTTATAAGTTCTTTAAAATCTCTAAATTATAGAGATCTTATAACTTTAATTAGTAGAAATAAGCTCTAGAGATCTAATTCAGAGCTCTTAGATTACTACTATTTATAGTAAATCCTACTATAGCTTAGTAGCTATTAGATCTAGATCAGGCTATCTTACTTATACTACTAAAAGATAGCTATATAGAGGGTTTATAAACTATTATAATTTAGTAGATCTTCTCTATAGAGATCTATAAGTTACTAGTTAAATAGTTCTCTTATAGTATTAAAATTCAGTATAGCTATTTATATATCTAATTTTATAGACTTTATTATAAGGACTTTAAAAGCTTATTAAAAGCCTTTAATAGTATATTTAATAACCTTCTAGCTAGATTATTACTAGCTAAAGTTACTATAGCCCCTATAGATTAGATAAATTAGTATTTAGAAGCTCTAAAAAAGATCTTCTTATAGTAGGCTAAGTATTAATAGAATAACCTTAGGATTATTAAAACCTCTAGAGGCTCCCTAGAGCCTCTGAACCTATAGTTCCTTATAGTAGACCTTCTGGAGGAATAGTATAATAAGAGCTCTTTAGTAGCTAAGACTATAAATTATAGAGCTAGATATACTAAAAAGTTTACTAAAAAGAAGTCTTTAAGCTTTAAAAAGTTCTCTAAGGAAAAGATCTAATAGAAAGGGTTTAAGTCTAAAGCCTCTAAAGAAAAGCTAGCTAAATCTACTAGCTTTACTCTGAGCTATAATCTGGAAGACCTATAAAGCCTACTAGAAGATAATAATAAAGAGAGCCTCTAGCTAGTCTTTTAAATCTATTAGCTCTCTAAACCTACTGAAATTATAGTAGTTTCTATTACTACTAGCTTTAGTAGTTAGGAGTATAATCTACTAAATACCCTTCTATATAATATAGGCTCTATAGTATACTTAGTAAATAATAGAGCTTATTATAGGGACTATAAAGTCCTAAAGTACTTTAAGATAAGCTATATCCTAATAGCTACTAATAAGATCTACCCTATAGATATTAAAACTACTATATTTTAAGTTCTAATCTCTTAGAACCCTCTAATCTATAGGGATTTAGAGCTAAAAGAAGCTCTTTTTCTATTTACTCTAGAAACTAATATAGTTAGTAAGATAAAATATTATAGTTTAGAAAGTATTTTTCTAAGATAATAACTATTTATAGATAATAGAATCTATTATAGTCTATTAAACTTTAAAAAATATAGCTTCTATCTATAGCTAAAAGAGTAAAAGACCCCTAAGTTTATAATACCTAAGAAGCTTTCTGCCTATATAAGCTATAGTTACTCTATAGAGATTTAAATTCCCTCTAAAGCCTCTAATTAGATCTCTAAAGCTCTAGACTTTATAGAGCCTAGTAAGCTTACTAAGCCTACTAAATAGTCTACTAAGGAACTTACTAAGCCTACTAAATAATATACTTTAATAGAGGTTTAAATTCCCTTTAAAACCTCTAGCTAAACCTCTAAGGCTCTAGACTTTATAGAGCCTAGTAAGCTTACTAAGCCTACTAAATAGCTTACTAAAGTACCTACTAAAGTCCTAGTACAGAAGCTTTTAAAAGGGGATTATCCTAGCTTATTATAAATAAAGACCTCCAGGCTATATAAAGTTATATATAGATATAGGACCCGCCAGGGAACTAGCTAATAAAGATTAGTTTATTACTCTGCTAGAATAATAAGTAAGTAATAGATAAATAATAGCTTTACTATATATTTAAATTTATTTCTATAGCTTAGATACTCCTTTAGATAGTTATTAATAATATTATCTATATATCTATTATTACTAGCTTTATAATACTTATATATTAATAGTAACTTATATTATATAGTCTAAGATAATCTGATTATACTACTTAGAATAATACCCTAATTAGTTTAACTCTAATCTACCTTAGACCCTATTTAGTATAAGTTAATCTAACTATTATATATTAATAACTCTTATTCAGCTAATTATCTTATCTTAATTACTATATAATAATAAAGAAGATATTATAACTACTATAATTCTATAAGCTTAATAATATACTATATCTACTACTAACTATCTACTTACTCTATATATTAAAGATATTATAGATAAGAATAATAGTAGTAGTAATAGTAGTTATAGAGTAGAAATTAAACTCCTTAGAGAGTAGATCCTCTAACTTTAGAAATACCTTATAACTATATAATAAGAAATAGCTACTACTACTACCCTTATAGAATAGTAAACTACTTAGAATACTAATCTTCAGACTCAGGCTTAGACTATAGCCTAAGAAAGAGAGCTAGGAATACTACTTAAGCTATTACTACTTAAGATATTTAATAGAACTTAAGATAAGCTTTAAAGCTTTATAATCTAACTTTAAATATACTTTAACTATTTCCCTATTACTCTTAATAGTAATAAATAGTAAGTTACTTATACTTATTTATAACTTAAGGGAGCTATACTTAATTAGTTTAAACTTATTATAAGAGAATATCTTAATAATTAAAAAAGCTAATAAACTATTAATATTATAATAAGTTTTAACTACTTTATAGAAGTTCTCTAATAAACCTTTAGAATCTAAGATAAAAGATATAAAGCTAAATATAAAATTAATAAACTCTCTTAAACTAAATCTATCTTTATCTTTAATAGTAAGTATCTCTAGCTTTTAGTAAAAACTGAATAGAATTAAGAATATACTATATTATACTACTTTAATAGGTTAAAGGAAGAAGTTTAGAAGAAACTTTATAAGAAAGATAGACTAGTAAGTATTTATAAATATATAATTATAGCTATAAGAATTAATAATTAATAATATTATTAGTAAACCTATAGTAAAAAGATAATATACTATATTAATAATAGTTAATTATAATAGTAATAATAAACTATAGTCTCTGGGATATATATAGGTTCTATAGAGCTAGGAGCTATAGAAAAATATAAGTATTATAATTATAATAAGATTAGATATATCTTATCCTAGTATCTAAAACCTAAGAAATAGAAGAATTAGAAACCTACTAAAGAAGGTAAAAAATAATTAGAAGTAACTAGAAAAACTAAGATTAAGATACTTAGAATAGTTAGAAAAGCTATTTAGAGAGAAAGCTATATAATTACTATAATTTCTATACTTTCCGAATAATCTATATTAAAATTCTATAAGATATTAGAAACTAGTAAAATACTAATAATATTAGAAGGAAACTACTAATATATTATAAATATCTTTAGAGAACTTAAATAAAAATATAAGAATAAGAAAGATATTATAGATCTTAGACCTCTTACTAAATATAAGTATATATTCTACTATATTAATAAGCTTATTAAATATACTTCTAAAGAATAGAAATAATATATATTTACTAGAGAAGAAATTAAAGCTAAATATAATAAACTCTATACCTACTACTAATAAAAAATATAGATATAAAATCCAGACCTTAAGAAAATATTCAGAATAGTACTATATAGAAGAGATACTATAGATACTATATAATACCCTAGTAATAGATATAATAACCTAATCTATATAAAAACTAATAAAGAATATAATTATAAACTAGAGTTTTAAATAATCTATTATAATATATAGTATACTATATATTAGTAAGAAAAAGTAATAAATAATTTCTTTCTATTCCTAGATAGAAGAATATCTAGGAAATATACTATAACCTAGATATAATAATTTACTAATTAATACTATAGAATAGAACTATATACTATCTTTAAAATAAATCTATAGAAATACTCTACTAAGTATATAAATAAGGAATTACTAGTAGAGTTATATTAAGAATAGGAATATAAGATTTATAAGAATAATAAGATTAAACTATAGTATAACTACTAATAGATAGAAAAGTAAGTAATATATAAGTATAATAGCTATATTAAATAATACTATAATTAGAATTATAGAAATTACTAAGAAATTAAGTAAGAAGTACTAATACTAATATAGAATAGTAATAATAATATAAATACTATTAAATTTTATTTTAAATAGTAATAACTATAGGAGAAAGAACTATAAAAATACTACTTAAGAGGATAACTATTCCTTATAAATAGTAAGAATAATAGTAAAATAGAGGAATAAAAAATAACTTTAATTAATAAAAAGAAATAGAATAAGGCTTATTCTAATAATAGGATATCCCTAATAGTTAAGGAATTATATAACTAGAGGATTAGATTTATAAAATATATCCCTAGCTATATAGAAAAACTAGAAACTTTTAAGAATATCCTTAAATAGGTATTTAAGAATAATAAAGATTAGAAATAACTTAATAAATAAGTTAACTAGATAAAAAATAATCTAAACTATTTATAATAGAGCTATAGTATAGAATAATATTAATAATAGATTAGAGAACCCTAGGAGCTATAGAAATAGAAAGCTCTATATATATCCTTATAGAAGTAGAGATTAAGAAGAACTAGCTTATAGTATTTATTAACTATAGAGTATAGGAAAATTATATCTTACTAGTAGTAATTAACTAATTCTACTTACTATAAAGAAAGAAGAAGAAAATCTATATAGTTATAAATATTAAAGGTTTAAAATTTAAGTATAATAATAGGATTATTAATTCTAAAATTAATTATCTTATAATTAAAATCTAAGGAAAAAAGTTTAATATTATTTATAATTTAGTACTATTAAGAAACTATAAAGTTATATTAGAGTTACTATAGCTTTAAGATATAAACTTACTAATTAATTAGTATACTAGCTAGATAGAGTAAAGAGATACTCTTATATACTAATATTAGAATTAATAAAAATTAAAATTTTATTAGATATTAGAAAAATATATTTACTTTTTAATATTTAAAAATACTACTATAAAAAATTATAATAACTTATAATAATAAGTAGATATAGTAGTATTAGTCTTAATAATACTATAATCTAGTAAAATAAGAAATCTATTATAATAAGAACTAAGATAAGTAATATAGATCTTAGATTAGATATAGAAATAAGAAAGACCCCTAGATATAGATCTAGTATCTATTAATTAGAAATAACTAATAAAAGAATAATAATAAAAGTATAAAGTTAAATATAATTAATAATAAAAAGAAGTAGAAAAACTATCTTTAGAACTATTTAGTATTAGGATCTAGAAATAGAGCTAAATAAATAATTAATAAAAGATATAATAGAATAAAAAAAAGAATATCTAGTATAAATATATATAGACTAAATAATTAAAAGAAGAAGAATAACTTAAAAATATTCTATAGGAATATAAATATTTTAAGAAAATATTATTTATAGAAGAACTTAAAATAGAACTATTAGAATATAGCTAGTAGAATTATAAAATCTCTATTATTAAAGAAAGAGAACCTGATTTCTATAAATTATATAATCTTATAGAACCTTAGTTATAGATACTCTATAAATATATTAATAATATATTAGTAAAAAGCTATATATAACTATTAACTTTATCTATAGAATACTCTATAATATTTATACTAAAAAAGAATAGTAAACTCTATTTAGTAATTAATTACTAATAACTAAATAAGATTATATATAAGGATAGAATATCCTTACTACTAATTATAGAACTCAGAGACTAGTTATAGAGTAAATAGTAATTTACTATACTAGATCTAAAGGAAGCTTATAATCTAATATAAATTAAGAAAGAAAATAAATAGAAAATAGTATTTAGAATAAAGTTTAATCTCTATAAGTATTTTATTATATCCTTTAGACTAATAAATATATCTATAATATTCTAATAAATAATTAATTAAGTACTTTAGAAGTATCTAGATATCTTTATAATTATTTATCTTAATAATATTTTAATCTTTTTAAGTAATCTAGAGATATATAAGGATTATATATACTAAGTTTTAGAAAAGTTAGAAGAAGCTAAATTTCTTATAGAACTAGAAAAGAGTTTCTTCTATATATAAGAAGTTAATTTTTTAGAATATATTATTTAGTTAAATAAAATATAAATAGAATAAGATAAAATTACTATAGTTAAAGAATAGAAAGTACTAAAAACTATTAAAGAAATATAAGCTTTCCTTAGATTTACTAACTACTACTAATAATTTATTAAGAACTATAGAAAAATTACTATATCTTTATATAATATTATTAAAAAAGAAATAGAATTCTAATAGAATAATAAATAATAGTAGGTATTTAATAAAATTAAGAACTAAATACTCTTAGAATCTATACTATAAATATTTAACTCTATAAAGAAAGTAGAACTTAAAACTAATATATTAAACTTTATAATTAATATATAAATTAGCTAAAAAGATAATAATAGAATATTATACTCTATAGTATTCTTCTTAAAGAAACTATATAATATAGAACTTAATTACTCTATCTATAATAAAGAATTTATAGCTATTATATATATATTTAAAGAATTTAAATACTATTATCTAGGGATAATATATAAGGTTAAGATATATATAGACTATAAAAATATTTAGTACTTTACTATAACTTAGTAATTAAATAGAAGATAAATATATTATATTAAATACCTATTTTAATTTAATTATAAGATAATATATTAAAAAGGATTAGAAAATAGAAGAGCTAATACTCTTAGCTAAAAATTTAAATATAAAGAAACTATTCTAAAAATAAATAGATAACTATTCTTAACTAATAATAAAGAATACTTAGTATAAAAAACCCTAGGAACTATACTTAAGGAAATAATATATACTAAAGTCTAGATAGAAACTATTCCTAGCTTAGATAAACTATAATAGAAAGTAAGAATAATACTTATTAAAGAAATCTATAAGTATCTGCTTTTAGAATACTAAGGAGTTAAGAAAATATTTAATAGAATTAGATAATATTATAATTATCTAGATCTAAGAAAAAATATATAAACTATAGTTTCAGAATATAATACTTATATAAAAATTAAATCTATATAATATAAACCCTATAGGGAACTAAAACTAGTTATAGTATTAGAATAACTATAGTAATTAATATCCTTTAATTATATAGTTAAACTATTACTATCTAAGGAACTAATAACTAGAGTAGAATATAATAGTATTCTAATAGTTATTAATAGACTTATAAAATATAAATACTTTATTCTATATAAGAAAGTAAGCTCTATAGAAGACTTTATATATTAGTTTCTATAATATATAGTTAGTTACTATAGATTATCTAATAAGATAATATTAAATAGGGAAATAATATTTACTTCTAAGTTTTAATAATTACTAATAGTATAAATAGATATAAAATATAAGCTCTTAATAGCTTATTATCTATAAAGTAATAATTAAATAGAATAATTAAATTAAACTCTGGAATAATACCTATAAATATATATTAATTATAAATAAGATAATTAGGTATAACTATTACCTATAGTATAGATTATATATAATAGTTCAGTATAAGAATCTACTTAGCTTATATCTATATATATAAATTATAGCTATAAACTATAATTTTAGAACTAATTAGAACTTAATAGACTAGATATATCTACTACTATACTTATAAAAGAAATACTATACTTATTATATATTAAAATAAAAATAGAACTTAAATTTATTTAATAAAGAATAAAAAAATATTATAATAAAAACAGATTAGAAGAACTAATTCTAAGGGAGGGAGATAAGATCTACTTACTCTATAAAAATATTATAATAATAAAACTAAGTAATAAATTAGACTATAAAAAACTCAGACTATTTAAAATCCTTAAGAAAAAATTAAATATTAACTATAAACTCTTATTACTAAATATAATATATATCTATCTAGTTTTTTATATCTTATTACTTAAAAAAGTACTAGAGAATACTCTAGATTAAAATTATCTAATTAAAATCTATAAAGAAGAATTTAAACTAGAAAAAATCCTAAAGAAAGAAGTTAGAAATAGATAAATATTTTATTTAATAAAATAGAAAAACTATAATAAAAAAGATAATATATAGAAACCTATTAAGTACTTAAAGAACTACTAGTAGTTTATCTACTAGTTCTATCAGAAGAAGAAGGATTAATAATACTATCTTAAGTAATATTACTAAAAAGATTCTCTATAGAGAGATTAAAGGAGAACCCTAAGAAATTAATTATCTCTATAGTATAGGTACTTTAAATTTAAAATACTAGCTTAGCTTTCTGAGCCTGAATATACTCTAACTCTTCCTAATAATTTTTCTCCTCTGCTTCTCTCTACTCCTCCTCTTCTAATACTTCTATATTATTTAGCCCTTTCTTTAGTATCTTTATACCCTTCTTATAAAGCTACTTTTATATCTTCTATAGATAAGAAATTTATATAAATACCTCTACTAACTCTACCTTAGCTCTAAACTCCTTATTTTCTAAATATAATAGCTTCTTATTAATTTTCTTAACTAAAGATAATTAATAATAGTATAAGAATAAGGAATAGAGAACTTACTTAAAGATATTAAGAAATAAGTATTATTATATAAATAATTAGTATAAATATATATTATATAATAATTTAGGCTCAGGATAATAAAGTAGCTAATACCTTTCTTTATATAGTAAGTATAAGAAATAACTTTAAAACTATAGGTAAGAATATACTTAGACTTTTAGATATATTTATATACTAAATCAGATTTTTTTTATTTTAAAATATAGCTAGATATTTTATTAGTAAGTAATTACTATATAAAATAAATATAAGATTAGGTATATATAATAATAGTATAGTATAATAAGATAGCCTTAGGGATAAGACTAATAGGGAGGGGGTATTATATTATAAATAAAGGTCTCTAGACTGTATAAAGTTATATATAGATATAGGATCTACCAGGGAACTAGCTAATAAAGATTAGTCTATTACTCTGCTAGAGTAATAAGTAAGTAATAGATAAGTAATAGCTTTACTATATATCTAAATTTATTTCTATAGCTTAGATACTCCTTTAGATAGTTATTAATAATATTATCTATATATCTATTATTACTAGCTTTATAATACTTATATATTAATAGTAACTTATATTATATAGCCTAAGATAATCTAATTATACTACTCAGAATAATACTCTGATTAGTTTAACTCTAATCTACCCTAGACCCTGTCTAGTATAAGTTAACCTAACTATTATATAGCTTTAATACTAAAGAAGCTCTAATATAAGAAACTATTAGTACTATTAGGTCTCTATTATAAGTACCTAAGATCTATAAAGACCTATTATAATTAGTAGATATATAGTATATATAGCTAGGATATTTAGAGCTTTAATTACTAAAGAAAACTATTAAAATTATAAAAGATCTTCCTAATTTTAACTCTATAAGAGAGAAAGATTTTCTCTATTTAATCTATATTAGTACTAAAAGCTATAGGCTTCTAGTATATATAGCTATTCCTAATCTATCTAAAGCCCTAAACTCTATAGAAGAGGATATCTTCTATCTTAAGCTTATACTATATAACAGAAGGCCTATAGAGCTTATTTTAGTAGATTAAAAAACCTACTATAGATAGATTATTCTTCTTCCTAATAAGAAAGGATCTACTATAGTAACTACTATAAAAGACTTCTATTAGGATCTTTATAATTACTATAACTACTATTCTACTAAATTTTACTATAATAGTAGGGAAATTATAAAGGATTTAGTAGATTAGCTAGCTACTAAAGATACTATCTTTAGTACTTTAAGCCCCTATATTTACTAGTAAAACAGATTAGCTAAGTACTCTATAAAAGTACTAATAGATAGACTTAGAGCTATTTTATAGTAATCTAGACTCCTACTATATCTCTAGTATTATATTCTTCTAGAGGTTCTTTAGTTAGTTAATTATATTACTATTAGTAATTATAATTTACCCTCTTAATAGCTATTTCTTTAAGAATTAGAGTCTAAAACTCTCTTTAGATCTAACTTCTAGACTTATAGAGCTATTAGAGCTTACTATAAGATCTTTATTTATTCTAAATAGTAGATTAAGAGCTATAAATTAGCTCTTAGAATAATTTTAGAGTAGATTTTAATACTTTTAGACTTTAAAATCTATTAGATTTATATTCCTAAGAAGAGGCTAATTATTAAGATCTCTTATCTAAGGATTTTAGAGGATATAAGCTCTATAAAATAAGACTTATAGCTATAAAACCCCTCTCTTTTATACTCTTTAGAAAGGGAAATAAAGAAAATAGAATATATAAAAAAGACTTAAGAGCTACTATAATAGCTACTATAAGAATACTCTAACCTGCTAGCTATAGTATTTAAACTACTAGCTATAGAGTCTTAAGAGCTTAAAATACTGCTAGCTATAATATCTACTTTAGAACCCTAAGAGTCTAAAGCTCCTAAGACTATAGAGCCTCTAGAGCTTAAAGCTCTACTAGCTATAGTATATTAACCTAGTAAGCCTAGGCCTAACTTAGAGCCTATAAATAATCTAATAGACCTATCTAACTAGGTATAGACTACTACTATAATATACTAAGTAAGTACTATAATATATACTAAAGCTAGATTCTTACTAGAGCTTAATAACTGAAAAGAGATACTAAAGCTATTACTAAAAGAGAAAGAGCTTTAGCTAAAAGCTATTTTTAGTAAACTTAAGTAGCTAATATATACTAGAACCTTCTCCTTTATAGTATTAAAAGATCTGCCTAAGGGCTATAGAGCCCTAAGCTATAGATATATACTAAAGCTAAAGCTTAACCTCTATAATAAACTACTAAAATATAAAGCTAGACTTATTATTAGAAGGTTCTTATAGATAGAAGGCCTAGATTATAGTAAGACTTTTACTTCTATAGCTATTCCTTTAACCTGGAGGCTATTATTAGCTCTAGTAGCTATATATAACTATAATATTAAGTAAATTAACTTTATAGATATCTTTTTAAATAGTAAACTTACTAAAAGGCTCTATATAAAGCTCCCTAAAGGCTTAAAGGAACTACTAAAGAAAAGCCCTGAATTACTTACTATAGCTAAGTCTCAGAGCTATAACCCTTCTGAAGATCAGATTATTCTACTGCTAAAAGCCCTATATAGCCTAAAGTAGTTCTCTAGAGAATAATAAGAGACTCTAAAAGCTCTATTAAAATCTCTAGGCTTTAGCCCCTTAATCTTAGATCTAGTAGTTTTCTATAATATTAAAAAGACTACTTTTATAGTAATCTATATAGATAACTATCTTATAATAGACCCTGAAATTAGCTATATTAATAAGCTAAAGAAGGAAATTTATAGGGTTTATCCTATAGAAAATAAGGAACTAGTAGTTTTCTTCTTAGGGGTTTAAATTTACTAAGATAGGCCTAAGAAAGCCTTATATCTCTCTTAGCTTTAGTATATTAAATAGGTATTATAGGCTTTTAAGATTACTAAAGAAAAGCCTCTATTAGTACTCTTATAGTCTAATATTATAAGGCTTATAGTAGAAGCTATAGAGACTATAGATCTCTATAACCCCCTGGAATACAGGTTATTTTAGCAGATTATAGGGACTTTAATATACTTAATACTTTAAACCAGATCTAATATAGTTTTTTTAGTTTAGTAGTTAGCCTAGGTTATATATAAGCTCTATAAAATCTATCTAAAGATTACTAAAAAACTACTTTAGTACCTAAAGAGTACTAAAAACCTTACTATAAGTTACTTACTAAATAAGCTCCTAGAAGGCTATTATAATAGTAATTTTATAGAGGATAAAACTATTAGTAAATCTATCTATAAGTATCTTTTTAAACTAGCTAGAGGCCCTATTAGTTAGAAAGCTAAGAAAGTAATTACTATAGCTCTATCTACTATAGAGATTAAAGCAGATAGTCTTATAGAGACTCTTAGAGAGCTATAGTAGCTAAAAGAGCTCTATAAAGAGCTAAACTAGCTTCTGAAAACCTCTATAACTATCTACTATAATAACCAGGGCTATATAGCTATAAATAATAACCCTACTCTATATACTAGAACTAAGTATACCCTATTAAAATTCTATTATAATAGAGTTTAAATTATAGAGAGTTTAATAAGCCTTAGCTATCTAGAAACTAAAGCTATATCTACTAACAGACTAACTAAGCTACTAACTATATCTCTTTAGTAGGCCTTTAGAGATCTACTAAACCTAAAGAAGTACTATAAGGATCTAACTTAGTTATTTCCTTTAGAAGGGATATTAAGATTTACCCTATAAACTATAGAGTAGATCAGATTACTCTATATTAGTTAATTAAATAATCTCAGATTAGTATAGGATAAGGAGGAATAAAATAACTAACTTAGAGCTTTCTAAAGCTAGAAACCTATTAAAAACTATTAGCTTAATCTACTATAACTATCTATTAGGGTAATTATATTAATAGTTATAACTACTATAATAGCTACTATAGTAATTATATTAGTAATCTTATATTATATTATAATAGCTATATTAGTAGTTCTTATATCTACTATAGTAGTTATATTAATAATTCTTATATCTACTATAGTACTTATATTAGTAGATCTTATATTTACTATATAAGAACCTTAGTACTTAGTTAGTAAACCTTATAATTACTATAGTAGCTATATTAGTAGATTTTATATCTACTATAGTACTTATATTAGTAGATCTTATATCTACTATATAAGAATCTTATAGTAGTTATAAGCTTATATTATAGAAGGTAATATATTATCTTTAGAGCTCTTAAAGCTTTAAAATAATTATAAGTATAGAGCTTTCTTCCTACTAGATAGAGATTCTTTAAACTACTAATTTACTCTTTTATCTACCCTATAGTTTATCCTCTTAGCTACTCTATAGCTAATAAAGCCTCTCTTTCTTACTTAGTAGACTACTTCTTCTACTATACCTTTTAAAATAATCCCTTTAGTATTTCTCAGCCTACTCTATAGGCTGTACCTACCCTAGACCCAGCTTACCCTACAGCTGGTCTACCCTATACTGGAGGCCTTAACCTTTTAAAATAAAGAAGAAGGTTCTAGTATATATAAGCTCTTTCTCTTTTAATAGCAGCTTTAGTATCTCTTTCTAGTTATTAAGCTCTAGTAAGAGCCTAGCTTTAGTATATATTATAATACTTATTTAGTATACTATAATAGTAGCTTATACCTAGTTAGATAGATCTATTAGATTATCTATAGACTCTAAATTAGGCCTAAGCTTATTAGATTAATATATTATAGCTAGTAAAACTTTAGACTCTAGAGATTCTATAGTTTTAAGGGTTTTAAGCTCTTAGAGTTCTAAAATAAATATTATAGCTAGTAGTATTTTAAGCTCTTAAGACCTTATAGCTAGTAATTTAAATACTATAGCTAGCAGATTAGAGTATTTTTATAGTAGCTATTATAGTAGCTCTTAAGTCTCTTTTATATACTCTATTTTCTTTATTTTCTCTTCTAAAGAGTATAAGAGAAGGAGATTTTATAGCTATAAGCTCTATTTTATAGAGCTTATATTCTTTAAAATCCTTAGATAAGAGATTTTAATAATTAATCTCTTCTTAGGAATATAAATCTAATAGATTTTAAAGTCTAAGAGTATTAAAATCTACTCTAAGATTATTCTAAAGATTAATTTATAGCTTTTAGCCTATTATTTAGAATAAATAAAGATCTTATAGTAAGTTCTAATAACTCTATAGGCCTGGAAGTTAGATCTAAAGGGAGTTTTAAACTCTAATTCTTAAAGAAATAACTACTAAAGAGATAAATTATAGTTATTAATAATAATATAATTAACTAACTAAAGAATCTCTAGAAGAATATAATACTAGAAATATAATAGAAGTTTAGACTATTATAAAATAACTTTAAATCTATTTATTAATACTCTTATAGAGTATTTAGTTAGTTTATTTTACTAATAAATATAAAGGCTTAAGATACTAAAAGTAATATTTTTAGTAACTAATTAATTTATTAAATTCCTTATAATTTCCTTACTATTATAGTAAAATTTAGTAGAATAATAATTATAATAGTTATAAAAACTCTAATAGAAGCTTTTTATAGTAGTTACTATAGTAAACTCTTTCTTATTAGAAAGAAAAATAATCTACTTATAGTAGGTTTTTTAATCTACTAAAATAAACCCTATAAGCCTTCTATTATATAGTATAAGCTTAAGATAGAAAGTATTCCTTTCTATAGAGTCTAGAGCTTTAGATAGATTAGAAATAGCTATATATACTAAAAGCTTATAGCTTTTAGTACTAATATAAACTAAATAGAGAAAATCTTTCTTTCTTATAAAGCTAAAATTAGAAAGATCTTCTATAATTTTAATAGTCTTTTTTAATAATTAAAGCTCTAAATACCCTAGCTATATATACTAAATATTTACTAATTATAATAAGTTTTTATAGATCTTAGATACTTATAATAGAGATCTAATAGTATTAATAGTTCTTTATATTAGAGCTTCTTTAGTATTAAAACTAGAATAATCTTTTTCTAAAGGTTTTTATATTAGAACCTTAGTAAGTATCTTAGTAAACTATTTAGTAGGCTTAGTAAGCTTATTAAGCTCTATAAAGTCTAGGGCTTTAGAGATCTAATTAGAGGTTTTAAAGAGAATTTAAATCTCTATTAAAGTATACTATTTAATAGGTTTAATAAGTTCTTTAGTAAACTATTTAGTAAGCTTAGTAAGCTTACTAGGCCCTATAAAGTCTAGAGCCTTAAGAGCTTAACTAAAAGCTTTAAAGAGAATTTAAATCTCTATAAGATAGCTATAGCTTATATAGATAGAGAGCTTCTTAGATATTATAAGCTTAGAGATTTTTTACTCTTTTAGTTATAAATAGAAACTATATTTTTTAAAGTTTAATAGATTATAATAGATTCTATTATCTATAAATAGTTATTATCTTAGAAAGATATTTTCTAAACTATAGTATTTTATTCTATTAATTATATTAATCTCTAGAGTAAGTAAGAAAAGAGCTTTTTTTAATTCTAAATCTCTATAGATTAGAAAGTTCTAAGAGATTAGAACTTAAAATATAGTAGTTCTAATATCTATAGAATAGATCTTATTAGTAGCTATTAGAATATAATCTATCTTAGAGTACTTTAGAGCTTTATAGTTCTTATAATAAGCTCTATTATTTACTAAATATATTATAGAGCTTATATTATATAGAAGAGTATTTAGTAAATTATATCTCTAATTACTAAAGCTAGTAATAATAGAAGTTATTATAATTTTAATAGGTTTAAAGAGCTAATAGATTTAAAAAACTAGTTAGAAGCTCTTTTTATTATTATTTTCTAATAGGTTTTATAAATCTTCTAAACTATAGTTTAAAGTAAAACTAATAGATTTAGCTAGTTTTTCTTTAGGGATTTTAAGTTTAGACTTTTTCTATTAGATCTTTTCCTTAAAGGATTTTTTAAAGTTTAAAGATTTCTTTTTAGTAGACTTTTTAATATATCTAGCTCTATAATTTATAGCTTTAACTACTAAAGAGCTCTTATTATATTATTCCTCTAGAAGATCTACTATAAGAAACTATAGATTTAGAAGCTCTAGAAAGCTTTTAGAGATTTTAATAATTCTAAGATTATTTTATTAGTATTTAGCTTACTATAAAAAGATCTTTTTTAGAGTTTCTAGATATTAATTTATCTAATCTATAGGAGCTATAGTAATCTTAGCTAGTAATAATCTAGTTAGAAGATTATTAAATATACTATTAAAGACTTCTAATAAATCTTTAAAGTTCTTATAATAAAGTCTATAAAATTAGATATATAAATAGTTATATTAAATTTTAATACTATAAGAGAACTATTTAATTAGTAACTTATAGATCTCTATAGAGAAGATCTATTAAGTTATAATAACTTATAGATTTTCTATATAGCTATCTTTTAATAGTATAAGTAAAATAGCTTAGTCTAGATCTAATAGTTACTAGACTATAATAGGATTTACTATAAATAGTAATAATCTAAGAGCTCTAAATTAGATTTTTAAAGCCTATTTCTACTAATTAAAATTATAAAGTTCTTATAATTTAAAAACTTTAAAGAATTTATAGATCTTTTTATTAAAATCCTTAATAATAGAATCTTTAAAGATTCTAATTAAAGAATTAAAGCTCTAAGAGCTCTATAAGATAGATTATTAAATAGTACTAGTAGTATTAGAAGCTAATTAACTAATACTAATAGTACTAGGGATCTATTATAACTATAGTAGATTTATAATAACTATTAGTTATTAAAGAGTTTACTATATAGTAGTAATAGTTTTAATAGTATTTAGATTCTAAAGACTTTAAATAATAATAATATTATCTATTATAAGATCTAAAGAAATAATACTAATAGTATTAAAATTTACTAATTAATCCTATAAACCCTAAGTAATAGTAATACTCTTTACTATAGAAATAGTATTAATAGTACTAAAAGGGTTTAATTAGCTAGTTATAGTAATAATACTAGCTATTAGAATAATTACTAAAGAAAAGTAGGTTTTAATATCTTTAGAAATTAATCTCTCTATATAGCTATCTTTATTAGCTATTTTAAATCTTCTTTAATAAAAAAAACTACTAAGATCTAGATTAAAATATAAAGTAAATTAAAAAACTTTCCTAGTATAGGGTAAGAGCTTTTAAATCTAAAGATAAAACTTTTTCTTATTAAAGTAAGTAAAATCTAGACTTATAATCTTTTAAAAGATTAAAACCTTTAGTATAGAGTAAACTAGCTATAGAATAAGCTAGATCTAGAATAGATATAATCTATAGAATAAGCTAAGAAATACTAAAGAGATTATTTTAAAAGATATAGTAGAAGAAGTAGTTTATTTAGTAAGAAAGAAAGACTTTATTAGCTATAGAATAGTTAAAAAGATAGACTATAGAATAGATAAAAGAGTAAATTAGTAGTTTAAAAAATCTCTATCTAGTAGGGAGAAAGCCTTATATTTATAGATATTTTAAAGCTCTAAGAGCTTTAAAAATAATATATTATCTTTTATAATATAGATTTATAATTACTATAAAGTTCTTATATAGTAGATAAAAGATCTATTAATATAAATACTATAGTAAATATAAAGTCTACTAATATAGCTATTATAATAGTTATAAGATTTATTAACTAAATACTAAGGTTCTTATATAATAAATATAAGATCTACTAATATAAGTACTATAGTAAATATAAAGACTATTAATATAGTTATTATAGTAGATATAAGAATTACTAATATAACTACTATAGTATAATATAAGATTACTAATATAATTACTATAGTAGTTATTATAGTAGTTATAACTACTAATATAATTACTCTAATAGATAGCTATAGTAGATTAGACTAGTAGCTTTAGTAAGCTTCTAGCTTTAGAAAGCTCTAAATTAGTTATTTTATTTCTTCTTATTCTATATTAATCTGAGATTATTTAATTAACTAATATAGGGTAATCTGATCTACTCTATAGTCTATAGAGTAAATCTTAATAATATATATAATAAATATTATAGAAAAAGACTTTAAATAGAATTTTTAATCTATAATCTATATTTATTAATTATAATAGTTAATAATAATTTCTTTAGTATTATTAGAATATAGACTAATAATATAATTAGATTATTAGATATTAAATTTAATAAATAGGAAACTAATAAATTAAAAAAAATATAATTTACTATTAAACTAAAGTAATATCTTATATCTAATAATCCTATTATATTTAATAGAGAGATTATTAATATTAATATTAATAGTATAATTTAATTAAAGTAAAAGAATTAAAATAGTAAATTATAACTTATTTAATCTAATTAGACTAAGAAGTAATATATTAAGTAATATATCTATAGTATATATATTATATTAATCTATTAACTAGAGATATTATTTAATCTATCTATAGCTATATAATACTAAGATTTATTAGATATATAAGTTAAAGTACTAAATAAATATATTTAATAGTAAATTAATAATTTAAATTAAGAGTTAAATTTTATTCCTCTAAATCTAAAAATAAATAAACTCTTTATATTTATTAATAGATTATTTACTAATAATTAAAATCTGATATTATAACTTAGTTTTATTATTATTTTAGGGCGTAATGTGAGACGTGGTCTCTCAGCACATTGCAAGTTCCGAGGAACTGTCGTAACTCCGTCGCGTTGCGTGGCATCGGCCATGATAACAGGTTTTTTTTGTCGAACTGCGGTATGCAGGAATCCTTATCATATTCGAATCCACAGTAGGTGATTCTCGTGACCTCCTCTTGCGACTTCTTGAGGTTGATCACTCCACCGTACGTACTTATGATCTTTTTGACCTGTTGAGACAGGGCGCGGCATTCCTCGCGCGTGTCGGTGTGTATCAGGATGTCATCAATGTGACGCACACATTGTCACCGAGTATTCCGCAAAACCAGGTTTCTACCCAGAGTTGAAACTCTCCTGGGGCGTTCTTTAGGCCAAACATGGGTACGCATGCTTCGTAAAGGCCGTAAGGAGTTCTGAATGCGGTCTTCCATCTGTCCTCTTCGCGGATGGACATGGAGTAGAATGCGTTTTCTAGATCGTATTTTGTTTTCCATCGGTGCGCAGCGATCCTAGAGCGCTGGTACCGATCGTTTCTTGGTGCGTATATCCTCGGTTTCGTGATTGAATTGAGGGGAACGTAATTGACGCACACGCGAAGACTGCCATCTTTCTTTGGGACGAACAAGATTGCGCAGCTGTGTCGAGCAGTAGACTTACGAATCCACTGTCGGGTGACGGCGAGATTAAACCACTCCTCAAAAGCAGCACGTTCTCTGGCTGTCGTTCTGGGAGGTGGAGCGTTAAATCGAGGGACATCGGTCAGCTCGATAGCGATCTCACGTCGGTTCATACTGAAGTCAATATAAATAAGTATAAATATAATAAGAATAATGATTTATTCTAACTAATAAATAATATTATCTACTATAGTTTAACTAAATATAAATATATTATTTATTTTATTTTTATATTTAAAGTTTATAGTATAATTACTAGTATTAATATTATATATATAATTTTAACTACTTTTTAAATAATTACTAATTATTTATTAATTAACTATATTCTAATAATTATATATATAGATTTATATTTATTATATAAATACCTAGTTAAACTTAGTATAATAAAGAAAAAGTAATTTATAATTAATATAATAGCTTTATACTAGTTATATAAATATTATAAATTAATAGAAATATATTAAATTAATAGTAAAGATAATCTTATTAACTATTTTACTAAATCTATTTCTAACTATTTATTAGAATAGTTTATTAATAATAATTTAGTTATTATATATAAGAAAGAATAGATTATATATAACTAATATAACTAATAATTTTAATAGGTTTATATTAGATAGATTTTATACTTTACAGATTTATATATTTATATATATTTAATTTATTATTATATAGACTTCTGCTTTTAGAAGGGTATTTTCTATTTATATTCTAGTATTTCTTTTTAATTAAAAGAAAAATAAAAAGTTATCTATATTAATATTATTATCTAACTATTAATAACCAGTCTTATTAATTAGTCGGATAGGTCTGACTAATTATATATTTATCTAACCTTTAGTTAGAACCTTCTAACAGATAGCTTTTATCCTAATAATCATTATATTTATTTTGCTTCAATTTACTGCTTTTTGCTTTGCTGTACAGCCCTTGTCAAACCACAATACAGTCCTGAAGGAGAGTTTTCACTCCAATATTGGTTGTGGCCGACTCTAGTAGATTCAATTAGCCAGAATGATTATTTTAGAATTTCCTCTCTCCCATTTCTAAATTTGCCTCCCCCCAAATTGGGATTCTGAATGCATGCTCTTCTAATGAATCATTTGTCGACCAACGAAGTCAAGAGTAGGAGAGCCTGCCTGAAAGAGGAGCGAGAGAACACCTCATCAATAATCTCGCCATCAATATCGCGATAAATCGAATGCACGCCTATCTAAATCATTGACGAATAATTCCCATACCTTTTCCGCAGCTTACGGTATTAGCATGGCGTGTGATTTCGTTAAGCTTGTCACAGTAATAGCACAGCTAACGATGAGGGTTACTGGGGTCTACGAGTCCCATGACACCGGGTCTTGGGAGCAATGACTGTTGTCTAAGAACTATTTCCGCCTAAGTTGAAGCTTCCGAACCAACCACCTGGTCTCGAGATGAAGGTGGGCCAAGGCCTGTATGTGATTATGAACCCTAGGCATAGTGATGCCGTTGTTCAAGACCAGGGCCCAGGCCAAAAGGCCGTAATTTGTTATTTGTTATTCAATAAGAACAACCTAGCATTCGGAATGGATCAAAGGATCCGGTGGAGTTTCCAGTGACCAAGCCTCGAAGAGACATGCCGCGGTTAGCAAATGAGTTAGCTAAGCTTGTAGCATCCCTTGTTTCGATCTTGGTTCGCCCCAGCCCCAACCGCAGTTCGCGGTCTTGGTAAAAGTGTATGTGTCCGTACACCCTGAAACGGAAGTGGCCTTACCCCGTGTTGAACCTGGCAGAGCTCTCTCTGGGGACCTGGGCTGAGTCGGCAAGCTTCTTACAGACTGGGTTACAATGCTTGGACCCCTCTCGTGATCTAAGCCCTGGTAAAGCCTGGAAGTTGTATCAAGGAGCCCACTGCCGTTCTCCACGTTACAGCGCTAAGACTCCCTCTTGTGATCCCACTTATGAGATTCATTCCCTTAATGAAGCTGCTATGATTGCAGCCACTTCCTTTCCATTTGGAAATTCGTGGTCGCCTTACACGCAACTCCAACCCTATGAGAAGACGCGCATTAAGAGAATGCTATTTAACTCTAATTCTTAGTTATATGTTGAGGAGAAAGTGAGTTGGGGTGTGCCGGGGTCGCTCGATTTGGCTCAATTAAACGTTTCATCATTGCCCACTGAGGTTCAGAATGCAGCAGTGGATGGGTCGAGAGATTGCCTGGAACGGCAAGTGATATATCGACCGCTCACTGTCTGTGTTACAGATTCCTGGTCCGCTCTATTTTTATCTCCATCCTCATTCAAGGCTTCCCTTGTACCTGGTATGTTACATCTATTCCAGTATTGAGCATGCACAGCCTTAATGTGCTTGGGGATAAACTTGCCAGGAAACAAGTACTTGATGCTTCTTCTCGCTCAATGCTTCAGTCGACAGCTGACGACCCACGATTCATGTTCATTCATGGCTTCTTTCTCTGGCCGCGACGCCAGAAGAAAGGATAGTTAATTCCATTCAAGGACAGGGGTCAAATATAATTAATTCCTTCACACTCGCGCAATGCAATATGGCACGCTTAGCGCCGAGGCGTATGTTGCCGCGGGCGGCGCAGCAGCCATTCTGGGCTTCACCATTGCGGCCGCAATCGCGACTGTCATTCTTGCTATTATCGTCTTTTTCAAAACTCATCAGCGAGGAGATGACGCTCGCATTGGCATTCCCTGGCTTAAGGCCGCTGGCGGTCTTGGCTCATTGTAGGGCCTACGCACCAACCTCTCACCCGCCGTGCCTCTCTGCTGACCACGTTTCTTCTCTTCAGGTGGCTGATTCTTGCTATTGTGAGCCCGGTGGCTGAATATCTGATCAGGCGGGCGCGTCCAACACAAGGCGATACATTGGCCTACGACCTCGGTATCCAGCAGTTCTCAATCCTCACCAATCTCCTCATGTACGGTGCCTACGCCACTCTTCTTCTTGCCCAGCTCGAGTTCTCTATAGGGCTACGTCGCGTCTGTATTTTATTGCGCGAACAAAAGGTCAGCGGGTTTTTCGAGGAAGCTTCACGTGCACCGCACATTGCTGGCGTCGCCGCATTTCTCGTCGCCCTGATTATGAACGCGAGCGACGTGGTTTGCACAGAGCTATATTACTCTGGCATTGAGGCTGCATTCCTGCCTATGCAAATTACCGCACTGTCCCTTCATGCTACTCTTTGCATTTTCTCTATCGGGACCCTCATCTACACGGCATCCCAGTCTAGAGAGGTGCCCCATACACGCGTAAGTGAAGCCCCAGACATCATACACAGTTTTCTCTTTGAATATCCGAGGTATTGAAACTCGCATACATAGATTTGGGCTCTTCTGATAGCTTTAAACTCGATCGCGGCTGTCCGACACGGCGGCCTCACGATTCTCAGAACCTTTTATAGCATCACCGCCACTCAGGGTGACTTGGCTTTCTTGCCTGCCCTTCTAAGCTTCGTTCAACTAATATTTGGTTCTTGGACATTTGTGATTTGCCTTGGAATTGCATATGGCGGCATTGGCTTGACGCATACTAAAGGTGGATTGTGGACAAGAGACCCTTTATTACATCAGACGCAAAAGGCAAAGTTAGCCAAACTCCAGCAACTAGACTAGTTGGAGAGCCGAGAGTCAATCATAAGGCGCTCCAAGTACAGATCTATTCTTGTATTCGTAACTAGAAAATTCAAGGAATAAAATTACACCGTCTTAGGTCTTAGTGTCAAAGGCCAGACACGAAAGCAAACTTGGATAGGCTCGTGATGGTTACAAATCCTCACACTCAGATCCGACCGAGTATCATGAGAGGGATTTAGTTTTAGGGAATAGTTTTATTGGGACGCATAGTAGGAGGGTTATAAAGGGTTAGGTTACTATGTAGAGCGAATTCAGTTGGCTTAGGGTAGCGCACTTGGTGGTTTCGTGAACCCATTGGGAACCCTATTTCAGGTTGCTTTAATAAGCATTGATCTAGACTTCCAATATTATTGACCTGGAGCGAGTCCACTTTTAGATTGGTACCAAACACTTGATGCCAAGCTCATTAAAATCCTTCAGCTGACAGACAGGTTTCACACCGACAATGTCTAACCCCAGTATAAGGGATGAATTCGCGGACATTGAAAAATATCTCACGTCGCTATTTCTGCATTCACGGTGACTTTTCGCATCCTCCGCCACTCACGTCTGCTCAGTATGTCTCAGCTTGCTACTATGTCTTCTCCGGCCACTCTTGTCAATCTGCCAGGTGAGCTGCAACTCATGATCATGGAGCGTGCACTTCCCTATGATCTCGAGTCCCTCGCTCTCACGTGCAAGCAACTTCATGCGGTTGCCCTCCCACGTCTACCGGGACATAATGCTCTGCGACAAAAGTACCGGCGCTTTCATTTCACCGACTCGTACAATCAGCGGGAGAAGAAGGACATCACTGAGACAGTGACGGAGCTCTTACTGGATATTGCAGCGAACCCATTCATCGCCCACTATATCGTTCACGGTGACTTCGGCGACCGGGTCTGCACTGATGAGATCCGACAAAGTCCTTCCAGCTACCGGGGTGCTGTACTGCAGCGCCTGGAGAAAGAACAGGACAACTTAAGGGCTCTTGTTAAAAATTCGCGCCACCTCGCGATGCTGGGCTTGGACACCGGTGTCTGGTTCGACAATATTTTTGCTGATAGGGACGAGTATGATGAACTCGTGGATTACCCGGTTCGTTGCTTCCCCGAATATAGAAGTTCGCTCCTCCACTTACGATTGATTTGGGCGTGGTAGCTTGCATTCCTGCTCAGCCTGCTTCCTAATCTTGAGTCTCTTACTCTCCCAAAAGAATGGCGGCCCAACTCAGTGTTCAGTTTACCGGACGACTGGGAGCCTGTTAACGACATTCAAAAAGGCGTTCAAGACCTTATCAATCTACTGGTCACTCGTGCAAATGACATCGAGAAAGTTGTGGGAGACCAGCCTTTGCGTAAACTCCATAGCCTGCATCCCACCAAGAATGTTGACACCCAGTTCGGAACGAATATCGTTACAATCGCACCATTTCTAGCTCTTGAGTAAGTCATATGAGTGTCAATTAGGTACTTCTTCCTCATTGAAGGAATACCAGTTGTGACACCAGAGTATCATTGGTTAACATGCAATTTTTGCCTTTTCTAGTTCTTTGCGTGAGGTTCACCACGACTCAGCGGTGTGCAATCAGATTGGGTATATTCTAACGAAGAACCGTAAGGGAGGATCTTCTAAGACGGTGCTTGATTTCCAAGCCAAAGGCAAATACCAAGTGCTCGGTAGGAACCTAGAAACTGCTGTTTTCCAAGATACCGTGATCAGTGGCGAAGCATGCGGAGCATTAATCAGGCATATGCATAAACTGAAAGTGCTTGACGTGGAATACAACATGAAGGATGAAATTGGGTATGAATATCTTTTCTCTTCAATGTTTCTATGTATGCTAATCTTTCGTGCCTTTAGTTATGACTGGGAGCCTGAGGTATGTATTCTCACTACAAACTTTCTATGGTTAAGTAGATTTGAGACCGGGCACTTACTAATGGTTATAAACTTAGGTGTTTCTCTCCGGCCTAATGAGTCTAGGCAAGACCCTTGAAAGCCTTAGCCTCACAGCTAACAATCTTGGCCCTGACCACGGGCGTATATTTCTCCCGGAAGGAGATGTAATGGGTTTACAAAGCTTTGAGGTACTTACTTACCTAAAATTGGATACGAAGCTCTTTATTCATAGCAGGGCTGTCGTCAACAACTGCGCTGCCGAGCCAACAGACGAAGACGACATTGAGACCCCCTCGTTGATAAATATTGCGCCTCGTAAACTGAGGACATTCGTGTTGCATGTTCCAGCCACCCAAGAGGATTACGTCGTGATGGAGTGTCTGTTTGTTGACCTCAGTGAGCGACGAAAGGAGTTGCCAGATCTGAAAACAATCAAAGTCGTCATCGAGAAGCAGGATGTCTGGGGCGATGATCTCGAAGACTGGAATGAGCACGCCGAGAAGATCAAAGCTTTTTGCGAGGAGAAGGATATCACAGTTGGCATGCTATAGATGAAGAATTTATCCGTCAAATCCTCCTCAGTCATTCATAGACAATGCTAGGGATAATTAGGGCTGGAACAAAACCCACTAAGGCCACTTTGATTCAATCTTATTTTTTCTCTGATTTTCATGCGGATCAGAAGAGCGTCTTCCCTCTGGAATAAAAAGCCTCAGTGAGAAGTCAACGCGCGACGAAGAATTTGGGTATAATCTGCTTTTCGTCATGATCAATACTTGAGAGAATCGATGTATTATTAGACACGCTGGCCACCGGGTTTGGGTAGTATTCGGTGTCCACATGCGGGAATAATTGATGACAGCATTGCCTAAAACGTCTCGCCGGCCGTTGAACGCTTAGTCCAATCACGAACCCAGGCTAGTTTCTTATTTTCACCTTAGTCCCATGAATATTCAGAGATTCCAATATGAGTAGAAGGAACATTTATATTAGCATATTGCCGTTCTAGCCGTTGAGTCATTCCCCGAAGACTGCATCGCTGTCTGACTAACCACCCGCTTGCTGGAGCAATGGGTCAGGAGTTGAATCCTAAACGGAATTGAAAATGTAATCAAGCGAACCGATGCCCAATAAGCCCCCAGATCATGACTCAAATGTCCACGCTATTCCTTTCAGACTTAAGTCTAGGTGGATCAATGGGTTGAAGAGCAGTCGAGTTCTATACAACCGCTACCGTTACATGAACGGCTCATCAACACGCGAGCGACAGTTCGCTTACGAGCCGGACATAAGCGTTACAATAACTCACATCTCCTCTTTGAGTAAAAGGTAAGAACAGCCCCGACAGATAGAGGGGGCATGGGTATGGGGTTTATTGTAGTGAATCAGTTTACGAATATAAGACTACTCTTGGTTCTACAATATCATTGTGCGAGCTAGGTCTGACCAAAATACGATAACCTTTAATCCTCCAGTTCAAAAAAGAGTCTCTGGGACACGCCCCAAAAAATTAATGCAAATCTTACTTTCGTGTTATTCAGTCTATTTTCAGAGCAAGGCCTTTTTCCAAACAAGAGACCAATGGCCGCGAACACTACAGTTTTCATGACACCGGAAGAATCCGGCCGTGTTCAAACAACAGTCCGGGATGTCATACAGAAACGGCGAGATCAAAGAGGCCAGAGATGGACACCTCGTGATCCCATATCCTTAATTCAGGAAGCAACATCGGCATCTCTTTTACAGGACCTCTCTTGTGCTGCTTTTGGATTGGGAGCAGCACCTAAGCAGAGCCAGGACACTATTATAGCATACGGCATTGGTGTTCCCTACTTGTCAAGTACTGCCAAGCTGCAGGACCTGGTTCCCATGAACCTGAGCGATCTCGGCATGGAAACACATCACCGAGGGCGTGTGCTTTCTCTCCGTAGGGTTTCTCCTGTGGTTGAGATGAAAAGCTCCTCCTGGGCAGCTTTTCAAGGAGATCACCAAAACGAGGTAGAGCGCCTGGAGGTTTTCCTACACACGTCTCAAAATGGCCAAAATATCTTGAATCTAGGGTTTGAATTCCTTGTCAAAGAGCCGTACTATACCATCAACAACCATGGCCAACGCACCCTCCGTATCGACCATCCTTCGGACCTTGTCATCTTAACCTACAATGATGGCCCCGAGTCATGGAGGCGCAGAGACCGGAGCGAGGGACTGCAAAGGGATCATACTCCTATGGAGTGCAAAGAGTTGGGGAACACAGCTCTCTACGGCAAAAATTATGCAATGGCGCTTGCGCATTACACCGAGGGCCTGCGCGTGTTGATCATGCAGGATGATGACTCGCGCTCCTTCTTGAAACACGATCTGTATCGTAACCGCTCACACGTCAATCTCATACTTGAACGTTATGATGCCACAATAGCCGATGCTTTGGAATCACTCACTCATAGTGAGGATGGGTCTCAGAAGGATCTTGACGCGAAGGCATACTTCCGCGCCGGTACTGCTGCGTACCGTTTGGGCAATTTCAGGGATGCTAAAGACTACTTTAACGAACAGTTGAGGCTTCTTCCTGGTAATCGACTAGCCAGCGCCTATCTTGAAAGGATTGAAGTGCGGGAGCGTGAGATGAGTGATGGGGCACATGACATGGACAAAGCCTTGCGGAGTCTCTCGAAAACCAAAGGACGGCTAGATGCTGCTGACTTCGTTAGACGCACGAAGGTTAAAAATAGCCCTGTGTCTAGAAGAGGCCTATTCGCAGCAGAGGGCATTGAACCTAATGACATTATCATGTGTGAAAAAGCATTTTGCGTTGTCTGGGGCAATGAGAATGAGGCTTTCTCCGCCTTGACGTGCGACGTACGTGACGATGCAGCTATTCGAGTCTTCCCTGCAGGTTTGCATCAAGCAGTGGTGCAAAAGCTCATGAAGAATCCATCTCAAATAGGGACAGTTTTAGATCTCTTTGGCGACTACGAGGGCCTTGGCAAGAAACCCTGTGCGAGAGATGGGGTTCCTGTGATCGATACCTTCCAGATCCACGATATTGTCCAGCGTAACGCATTCGGTGTCGGGCAGCAGTCGGAGGATGATGGCTATCGCAATGCCAGTACAGGGCTTTGGATCAGGGCCTCGTATATAAATCACTCGTGCATAGGGAATGCAAAGAAGGAGTTGGTGGGCGACTTGATGGTTATCCGCGCAACCCGCAGGATCTTGGCTGGCGAGGAGATCATGCATAGCTACGACACGACGAGTGATTACGACGCGAGAATGAGAGCGCTACATTTGACCTGGGGTTTCCATTGCAGCTGCAGGTTGTGTGTTGCCGAGGCCCAGGATAGTCCGGCTGCACGCAAGAAGCGGCTCATGCTGGAGAAAGAAGCAGATCTTTTTATTGAGAGGACCAAGCCAACAGGCGCGGGCATCATTGCTGTTAACAGAGCAAAGAGGCTACGCAGATCTATTGAGGAGACATATAACGAAAAGCATTACAAGAACCTTCCTCGCATAGCACTTGTTGGTATTGAGCAATGGCTACAAACAGCGGGTTGCAGATAACGGGTTGTTGGCAGTTAGACAACATTAGGGCCACATAGAATTCTAACGTTTGAGGATTGAATTATCGGTTTTATCAGCCTCAACTCTTGGAGTTTTATGTTGGTATGGCTTACGCATGTCATAATTTCTCCAGGAACGTCTCAAACAGGAGACAGAGGCATGAACGGGATGTATATTTTGGCGATGGAGATAAATGCTTAAGCTTGACCAGGAGTTTTCACTCTCGGAATTTCACCTTACAGAGCAAAGATATCTTGCGGGTAAAGGTTTTTAAAGTGTAGCCAAGAGTGACGCCCAAAGATCTTAGATCCTCCGAAGCCGAAGCCGAAGCCGACACCCTTGTATGCGGCCTGCTGCCAGGATGATGAATGCTGATGTTCACATTGTTGTCCATACTATCCCATTTTAGGGCTCAAATTGGTTGGTGAATAGGGTCTAGTCTTTAAAATTGTAGGTAAAAATACATGGCCTTCCATTCTTGATCATTCCCAATCGAAGTACAGGGATATGCAGATCAAGCACTTGCTCGGTGATGGGCGGAGGAATGGCTCTCGGAAGTACGTCTCGGCGCTCGCACATTCTATGTGTTAACCTTGCAGCACCCGCATTTTAAAAATCTGATTATATTAGGATCTCTTATCCCTAGGACTCGTCTCGGTTGAGTCGAGAGACCTCAAATCTGACATGCCGTTACCGAAAATGTCCTCCAAGGCAGCCCCAACGAGCGACATCGAAGCCGGCAGCAATTGCGAGGCTTTGGAAAATGTAAGAAAACGTTCAAAGCAAAACTGGCATGCCCTATCAAAATTCGTGAACCGTCTATCCCAGCCACAGCCTCGCTAACTTCACTATCATGTAGGTTACATGGGATGGGCCCGAGGATCCTAACAATCCTTACAATTGGCCGGAATCTCGCAAAATCGCTGTTGGAATTGTCTGCTCCGTGAGCCAGCTTGTCACAACCATGTCAGCCAGCATGATTGTCCCAGCCCTCGATAGAATCCTCGAAGACGTGGGTCTCGGCCCTTCAACTGGCCAAATCGCGTTTTCTGTTTTCTTTCTCGGCCTGGGGTTCGCCCCTTTTGTTGTGGCTCCCCTGGCCGAGGTATTCGGTCGGAAACCTGTATGGTTGGCTGGGAACATCTTCTACGTCTTTTGGAACGCAATGTGTCCGGTCGGACATTCGCCAGCATTGATGATCATAGGCAGACTTCTGTCTGGATCTGGTGCCAGCGTGGGTATAACTGTGAGTTCCCTGAGCATAGCAACAAATGAGCAATGATTGAGGGTCTAACCCGGTTGACTGTAGCTTACGGGCCCAGTACTTGCCGATATGTACCAGGCCAAAGATAGAGGCAAAGCCGTGGCTATTGCTGGCCTGCTTCCTTACCTTGGACCTGCGCTTGGTCCCATTATCGGTGGGGTTGCTTCCCAGCATCTCTGGTGGCCATGGCTATTTTGGATACTCAGTATCTTTGATATGGCAGGTTTGATCATTGGATATTTCGTAATCCATGAATCGTATGCTCCAGTCCTTCTTCGGCGAAGACTAGAGGCCACGCTTGCTGAAACTTCCAAATCGCCCAACGATTGGAAGACAAGCCTTCATAAAACCTGGGACATGATTCCATCCCGGCTGGGCCCTGCATTGCGCATCCCAATTAAGCTGCTTATCCTTCATCCTTCGATACAGATCATCGCCTTCGGAACGGCTCTTGTCTTCGGCGTTTACACGCTTGTTCTTTCCACATTTGCCCAACTTTTCCAGCAGGCCTATCATCAATCTTCAACTACCGCTAGTTTGCACTACATCGCCATTGCGATGGGAGCGTTTGCATGCGCTCAAGCAGGAGGGCCCTTGATGGATCTTATTTGGCGCCGCATGAAAGCAAGGCGACCAGATACAGAACCCACACCAGAGTATCGTGTCCCATACATGCTTTTCGGGATCATCCCTGGAGTGGCAGGCTTGTTTTGCTACGCATGGGCAGCAGAAAGGGTCATGCATTGGGTTGTTGTAGATATAGGGGCTGGGGTCTTTACATGCGGGAGCTTCATGTTCTCGCAGGGCTTGCTGGCCTACCTCCTCGATGAATTCAACAACACACAGTCGGCAAGTGCAAATGCAGCGAGTCGTGTTGGGACTTATGTTCTTGGCTTCGTATTCCCTATTTTTGCACCGGAGCTATATTCTTCCATGGGATATGGCTGGGGTACTAGTCTGTTGGGTATTCTGCTAGGGGTGTTTGGAGTTCTTACTATTTTGTTGCTTCAACTAAAGGGGGAAAAACTCAGATCAAGAGGGAGGGAAAAGGTCCAAGGCACGGTAAACTGATGCAGTGAGCAACTAGGTAGCTAGTAATCTTCGAAGTGGCTTGCAGCAGCTGCATCAAATATAGATTAGAAGATACATGGAGAGCATAAGCAAGGCTTTCAGACAAGCCTGAGCACCTGCTATTATTATTCAAGTATCCCCGGTAGTTGGCCTTGAACATATCTTTTCCGGGTACTTCAAGGAGAAGGGTGTATGAAGCAAGATGTAGACATCGTATCTGAGAGCATCTTTATCTATCTTTTTATCGGTAATAAATGGCCACTCGTTGCGTGATTTTGATTAATTAAACAGTAGGCGATTAAAGCCCCGGTTCAGGGGAGGTCGGCAAGGCCTCCTACTCACCGCCAGCCTGCATTCTCTCGTAAGTTTGTGAGTCAGGGCCAGCTATCATCGCCAGATTTAATCATTTTTCTAGGTTTTATTAAAGGTGCAATTTAGGTGTTACATTCCACTTGCGGTCTCAATCGGGGCGGATGCATAGCGACCTTCGGAGGCCATCATGCTCGGAATAAGGCTCCTGAAGCTTGCGAGGGAGAAATCAAAATATCAACCATGCTCCTCCACTAAGACATTCAAACTTACATTAATATACAAAAAAATATTCACTAATAAGCACCGCCCCGAGTATCATTGATCATGCATCCGTGGTTCCCATTGTGTTGCTCTGATAGTAAGCACAGGATTAGCGTGAGCTTATCGCCAAGAGCCAAGTAGATCTTTGGCTTTCAGGTGGAGCGATGGCATTAATGAAAGGCTGCAAAACATTCACACCGGTGCCAGCTAGACTCAAATCAGCGTTGAGATGATCCTTGGAGAGAGCCAGCTCATTGTGGAAGTCGCCGGTATGTGCCGCTTGGTGGCGCAGGACGGGCCTGATTCGAGCAAAGGAGAATCAAATGAGGCAAGCACCGCCAAGCTAAGAGGAAGCCGTCATGCTGATCAAGATGCGTTTTCAGGGCTAGCAATGCCTGGTTTGTAGCTGAAGCGGGTTAAAAATAATTCCTTGCCGTCCACGTCAAGCCGGGGCTGGAATTAGGTGTGGCGCCATGCAGGAGAATGTGTAAGATTGATTAAAACAGACAGGAAGAACCTTGGGCCTCATTTCAGCGGAGGGAAAGGCGAATCTGTAAGTTTGAAAAAAACAACCACACACGGAGTTGGAGTTGCCGTCACCTTGACCTTCTCCCCACTTTTCAGCTATTTACGGGATATTGATGAGGGTTGTTATGCAGTTGGTTCCCAAAGTACCCTTCTTAGCATACACCTTGCTACTGTTGGTCTCTCGCTGGCCCTGCAGCGCGCATTAGCACGGCATGGCAGTCTTGATCGCGCCTTTGGTTCAGATTAAGTTGGCTCTTTGGAGGATGCCGTTGGTGATCAGGACAGACTCTGGTTTTTCAGCGATAACCATATAGGGCTGAGCGAGGGATTGCACTCATCAAGTTAGTCGGTAGATCTGTCGCAGGGCATCGCCACTGTCGCGAGAATCCTGGGTAAATTATGGCATGGCCACCCTTTGGCATTATCCCGGACGACAGCGGCAGGGGTCTTCGCCACTAGTTCGCTACAGGCAGGAGGTGCACTTTTTGATACTCGAAACATCTCGGGGACTGCCTTAAGGTGTGCGCCAAAGTGCAATCCTACGGCAACTCAAGCTGTCAGCCCAGGTTTTGACAGACCGGCTGGCCTCCACAATGCCGCCTGCCAGACGACCGTCCGAGCATGGGGTTTGAGAAGCCAAGACTAAGTGCTTATGAATAGCACACAACCTTAATATCAAACGCTATGAGCATTCCGTTAGGTACCTATATATAAGGGTGTTTCTCCTCCTAGAAAGGAGATCTTTGCTCGACATCACTCGATCAAAAACCGCCAAAACGCCAATATCCATCCAGAGCTGGTCTCTTTCGCTTCTCTTTTGCCCTTTTTATCACATTATTGCTGGTCAATAAATTTTCCCTTCTCGTCTATTACAGTCTTTATTCAGAATGGTCTCCTTCAAGCAACTTTCTGTTCCCACTGTTGTCTTGCTCGGCCTCGCTGAGCGAGCTGCGGCAGCTCCTTACCCTGCCATGGCCGACATCGACGTCCGCGATGCCAACGGGCCTCTCGACTCCGTGAGCCTCGATCTTCTCGCCCGAGCTCTGTATGAAGATGAGTCCAATGTCGAGCTTGTCGCCCGAGCTCTGCACGACCAGGATATGGACCTCGACCTTGTCGTACGAGCCATGTTTGACGAAAACATCGACCTTGAGACCCGAGCCGGCATCCTCAGCGCCCTCAAGGCAGTCCCCAAAGCTTTCAAGGGCATCTCCAAAATCAAGAATGTCCTGCCTGGGTCCAAGACGCTTAAGAAGGCGGTCACCGCTGGCGTGAAGGCCAAGAACGGCGTCAAGAAGGTGGCCAACAAGGTGGCCAACAGCAAGCACAAGGGCAAGACTTTTGATCGTGTTCTCTCCACTACCAACACTGCCATGGCTGTTGCCAACACGAAGAAGGCTCTTTCGCCCTCTAAGAAGAAGGCCGAGCCCAAGAAGAAGGCCGCACCCAAGAAGAAGGCTGCTCCCAAGAAGGCCGCTCCTAAGAAGAAGGCCGCACCCAAGAAGGCCGCACCTAAGAAGGCTGCCGCCAAGAAGGCTGCTCCCAAAAAGGCCGCAGCTAAGAAGGGCAAGAAGCACTAAAGCATGCAAAGACGAGTGTTCCTACTTGTGAGCTACAGATTGTATAGAATAATGCTAGACCGGAATGAATAAAGAATAATATTGGCGTCACTTTTCAAGTACCAATTGATATCAATCCATGCACTCCGTGAGCCAGAAATCATCCTCTAATGGAGTAGAATTGAAGTTTATTGTTCCTCCATATAACGAACATGACTTGTTTCAGTAAATCATACAACTTTGTCACTACCTCGAATTGACTTACTAGATAGGATCATAAACCGTCAATTCCTCAACTAACACGCCTCCGAGGGGCGGGGGGTGGGGTGTTTGTTACACTCGTGGCGATAAATGACATAAGCAATTCAATATTTCCGTCTCAAGTAACGGTCGTAAATCTTGACGCTACATGCCTTTTAGCAAGTTCATCGACTTCCATTGTGTTGGGAAAGAATAAATCATATATGCGCAGCTAGGTGCAAAAGAAATCATTAACACTTTGATCTCATTGGACCTTACAAGTTTATTTGGTTTATCTGCTTGAACTTGTAATTATTAAAGCATTAATCAACGAAACGAGTTGTCTGTTAAGAATGGGAATAGTGGAAAGACTAGCTGATAAAAGAAGAAATAAATTGCTGCTGTAAGAAATAATTAATCTAAACCGTGTAGGGTAAGTGGCCCCAAGCTGAACATACTCTTTCGTCTGCCAAAATCTCTCTGAATAAGATACCTTGAGAGTTTTTGAGAATTGAAAACTTATAACCTGTCATTTTTTGTCTTTAACAGGAAATACGATACTGGTTCTAGACGCATCAGTCCAAATATCAAGTTGTCAAGGCTCTTTCTGAAGCCAGACGGAGCATATTGTGTGTACATATACCAGTCGTGAGGCAGGAAGTCGATACAGAAAGAGAAACTAAGCCTATGATCGTTTCGCGGCTAACAAAGGAATTCAACGTCATTGGAGAAATCAGAACTTCGGGGACCCTAGAACAGGTGGTATTGGCCATGTCATTTCCACAGACTATCGCATCAACCAGTCTGCATTCTCTTGCCTCTGCCAGGCGGCGTTGTATATCGACCGCGCCTGCGAGTATGTAAAGATTAAAGGCGACTTGGATGCTAATATGGTTGCAGGGATCATGTCCTTTTCAGGAGAATTGGAAGACTTCTATTCACTCATCGAAGAGAAGGAAACCGATAACAGTGTGGTAATAACCTCGCATGGTGCAAAAAGTCTCGCAAACTCAGCATTATTTCTAGTTCTCAACAGATTAGCTTGCCCAGAAACTGTATCCCCCGAGTCTAACTACCACATTGGAGGCGGCGCGAAGAATCCTGTGGAAGCCAGCGTGCTTGGGCGAGCTGTGGAAATTATCGAGCAGGCAAGCAATAAATTTCATATCAGGGCTTGCCAGATGGAACAACATATGTGTAATCTCCCCCCGAAGGATGTCTCTACTCTTCTCAGCACATTTTCCCCATTTTCACTGGATGCAATATATATCTCTGCCGTTACCCTCCTCTGGCTGTGGTTGGAAAGCGGGGATGAAAGTCATCGCACGAAAGCCTATGAGATTGAGACACACCTCGAACGCATAGGGCAACGCTGGGGGCTGGCAAAAGCATACAGTAGGCTGGTCCGGGATTATGTTTCCCTGTTTGAGCCCTACGATTAGATTGAGTTGATTTGCCAATGGAATGAGGCGAATGCGTTTGATAATACAAACGATAGTCTTTGTATGAAGCCTAAATGTAGAAGATTTGGCAATATATCAACATTGAAGCCTTTGAGCTTGAGCAATCTCATTTAAAACTCTACATGAGTTAGACAAAACGCAAATGAAATAGGATAGAAGCCTAACCGTTCTGAATCGAAATCGAATTGAGATGAGAATGAAAGACTCCAATATCACTCGGCGCCAAGGCTCATTCTATCTATGGAGATAAGAAACTAGTCAAATTGGCCAGTGGTGACTGGCATATTCTCCTCTGTTAGAATATATTCGTTTGGTATTTTTTGAAGCTAAACAGTACACCGAAACCAAGCCGCCTTTCAATGGTGAGTATATTTATACCACGCGCCCTTGGTTCTCACCGCAAAGCTGCTTGAGGATCCGCAGTGTTTCAGATTGTGTATCGAAATTCTGAGCTGTCGTTGATAACGTATTCGCCACGATCGGCTTTCCTATTTCGATGTTGGAATAGCAGGGTGAGCACTACTGTCAAAACAACACCAAGCGCAATAGAACTTTATAACAAATTAGCTCGATCAATAGTAATTGGCATCCGGCGTTGACAGGAGAAACGACAATGCTTCAGCCGTCAGTGCACTGGGAATGCGGCTTACACAAGACAAGCAATTATTCCAGGCCGGTAGAGGGGAGAATCTTGGCTTCTGAACACAAGACTTCCAGAAATACCTCCAATTCCACCAAATGCCGTAAGAGTAGCGGAGCAAAACGCGCGTTTCCATTGCCCTCGAATATTATTTGCCTGTTTAGATAATGGAAACAAGACATCAGCATGATTGATAAACTGCAGCGAGCAGCGTGTGAGACGAACCTGGTAGGCCATGATCGCGGGGATATTGGCATTCACTCCAGCCACGGCAATGAAAATGCCAAAATACTTTACTGCAGCGCTGGGGTGAAATGCCATGATGGGTAGACCGATGAGGCTGATAAGCGAATTAACATATATGATTAGTGCTCGCTTCTTATATCGATCGCCTGCCCACGACCCTGCGTACATAACGAAAGCGGAGAAGACGTATGGGGGCGAACCGAGACACTGCGATGCTGCTACGCTAAACTTGAGGTTCTGTCTCAAGACAATGGGGAGAAAGAAAGCGAAGGAGTATGAGACTGTGGTGGTCAGGCTATAAATTAATTGAGTAGCGTTAGCTTCAGTGTTCGTTCAAATTGCGGAAGAGAAGCGAGTAGAATCGAAAAGGGAAACGCGTCAGTATATTCCTTACAAGAATAGGAGTGCGAACCCCCAAATCTCAATCTCTTTCGCCGGCTTCAGGAAAGACACAAGTGAGAATGGTTCAAGTTGGGTATCGCCGCGGTCCTCGTTAAGCCTTTCCAGTACGGCTTTGGCCTCGTCTTGTTTCAGGAACAGAGGGGATGGGCTATGGACTTCTTGGTCAGGGAACTTGACAAGAACGATGAAAGCAAAAATGCCGACCGCGCAGGTCAAGATTCCCTCGAGGACAAAGATCCTAATGCGCAGACAGCAAATATCATTAGTCCCAATAAACTGATATATGCCACAACTTAGAAGGATGGAGACGGAATGTTTTTAGTATCTCACCATCGCCAACCTCGCAGGCCCCCATGGCCCTCAAGCTGCATCAGCCCATAAGCAAGGATTCCAGACAATGCAGACAGAATACTGCCTGTTAAGTAAAAAACAGAGTATCTCTTGGCGATCTCGACTATGGGTTATTTGGTCAGTCAAAGGTAATTCCAATGTGGGTAGGAAGGCTCATACATCTTGTGTACCATGTGGACAGGAGATACACCGCACCAGGAAAGAAACCAGCTTCAAACGTCCCTAGTATAACACGAAGAGGGACCATTACTCTCCAGTCGTGGACGAACCCAAACCCGATAATAACGGCGCCCCAGGCAATACAAATGCTAGAGAGGAAGACCTTGGGCCCAAGCTTACGACAAAGGACGGTCATAGCTGGCTGAAAGATGACGTAGGAGACGAAGAACATCAACGTGATTGTGCTATACCCGTACCCAGTATTAAGCTTGAGATCATCAAGCATTCCTGCTATAGCTGCATTCGAAACATTCTTCCGATCCATGAGCGATATGCCGTACATTAGACCCAAGGCAGGGATCAGACGAAGATCCGCCCGCCGGCGAATACGCCTCATCTCCTTTTGCGTGAATTCTCGAACATATTCAGGCTTTTGGGTATCATCTAAGGTATTATTCTTGTCTTCTGTTGGGTTAGGTTCGACTTTCTCATTGTGGCTGAAGTCGGGCCGTTCTTTTTCGTGAGAGGAGGACATATTAAGAAGAATGAAACGGTAATGCAAGCCAAATTTGAGACCAAGGACCAGAAGTAGGCTTGGTCGTGATGTAGCATTTGCAACGATACTGCAAGCGTATTCATACAACTAGGACTGACCTTGCCGATCGCCGGGTGAAGAATTCCGACTCAGACGCATGATAACGTACTCCCTGCAACTCTTAGTATCTTGCAAACAATTGGAAGAATTTTCATTGGACCGGAACGTTTCAATTCACCCTAGAATGATATCAGACGACCAAAGACTGTTGTATTCTCCATGGGGGCGTGGAGTCTGCCCAGAACCCCCTCTTGAGAAAGTGCGGGGTTGGCTAAATACAGGGTTGCGAGACGCCTCGGATGTATTCTAGCTTATGGGTATTAAGCTTAATTAGATTATCTTTTCCGGATTCGAAGATCCTTCATCTACTTGGAAGGTGTCTCGGGTTATTCAGACCCCGTAGGAGGAGTTATGTAGCAGGCAATAATTCTAAACGCAGTCCTGATTTCTCAAAATTGCAGGATTTAAAATGTGGAGTACACTCAGTTCTGGGTCCCAGAAATGTTGGAAAGCGTGAGCATATTAAAAGCTTGATCAGTAACGACGATACCCATGTATCATGGCTTGGCTAACACCAGATGTGATGCATGGTTTGGTTGCTTGAGTCCTGAGTTTTGAACCTTCCGGGCCACCTTTTGGGAGCGCCTGTAGCAGAGGCAGACTCAATGGTCACCATGCTGTATTTGGTCCAGAGGTCAAAGAAAGGGGCCTGACTGATATCCCTTTGACGTACGAGCCAGCGGTTTTGCGGCAAACAGAACACCCTGTGTATCTTACGATCCCGGCTGGCCGCGAAATGGGAAAAGTTTCGATGAAAAGGTCAAACTTAAAGGCTGTGCTGGATCTACGGTAATGGTTCCTGGTAGTCGGATCGATGAGGCAATGAGGAGAGGAGGCGTTTTTGGCATCCGCCAGCGATTCTCCTAGTGGTTCAGCAAAGCATTGTTGGACTACTGCTCCCAATGACGTGAAGAGTTGGGATGTAGGTAACTCGCTGATTTTTCAGATCGCGTTTTGTGTGTGGCTTGCACCCTGAAGGCGCCGATTTATTCTGCGTCCATTATCGACTCACTGGCCACCGACTTAAAACTTGAGGAGGATGTCGCGTTTGGATAGCAAGGCAGAAATGAATGAACGAGTGACGCCAACTGTGTGCGTTGATAAAACGTAATTATAGAGTGTTTCATTCTCACCATTTTATTTGAATAGGACGAGACAGCCAAGAGCTTTGGATGGCAACCTGCGCGTTGGTGTAACAATTCAACAGTTCAGAGTCTGCTCTCCTTCTGAGGATGGGAAGGGCGAGTGTTGCGTCCGATCTAGCAACAATAGGACTCCCAGACTGGCAATCTTGATCGAGATGGCCCCGCATCAAGAGCCCGAAAAACGGTATAGTTTCTAGAAATACGTGATCAGAAATCTAGGCATCTTTCATTTAAAGGTTACTAGGAATAGGTGGTTCCTATAGACTGTCCATTGTAAACCACTTGAAGTAAGGTCAACCTCTAAGTCGCAAAGTTGAAAGGCCTGACTAGAGGAAAGCAGAGTGTTCATGAAGTCACCAACGGCAGTCTGAAATCATGCATTCTCAATGTTTTAAATTTACGTCACGTTCATTGTCTCTGAGATACGATTCATAAAAAATACGATCGAATCAGACCAGCCCACTAGCTACAAGGTCTTTGTAACCACAACACATAGTCCCAACTTTATCGTGACTATTAGTAACTCAAGCCATGCCCAAATCTGAAAACAGGATTGACGGTGTCAAAAGGAACATCCTCCATTTGCGCTTCCACCGCAGCATTAGATCTTGGCAGATCAAAAGGTAGTTTGCCTTCCGGCTTCGCATCGCCGAACAACACATCCACGAATGCCTCGTCTGCGCTTCCAAAACTTGCCAACACAGCTGCTGCCTGTTCTATAACCTCGGGGACAGCAACAGGACGATTAACGTAGATGTCAACAATGGTTGGAACAGCAGCATAGATGGCCGCTTGCCTGGCCTTTTCACTGTCAGAGTACTCGAGGGTCCCGCCTCTAAAACCAAACACGGCATCCAAGGTGCCATTGCGTGGGTCATATGGAGACGCGAGACGAAGAAGTGCAACATCCGCATCATTGACTGAGTCAACGCTGACAAGGCGCTCATCTTGAAGCTGCGTAAGGTTCAATCCCTCGGTATATACCTTAATCTTGTCCCCGAAGTTGCGGAGGGGCAAAATCTTATCGCGGTTACTGAGCAAGGTATATGAACGGCGTTGAATCTCCTTGCCGAGATTTTTGAATTCAACATTTCCAGTGACTTCTTCAGCATCGTCTGGGTTGACGAAAGGATTATCAAAAAGGCCAAGAAGAAATTTCTCTTTGAGGAGCTTCCTGACTGAAATATCAAGTCGTGACTCAGGGATAATACCCTCACGGACGAGCTGGATCAGTAGCTCGGTGCGTGTTTCGCCGCCAAATTGATCACATCCGGCATCAAGAATCTTCGCGGCCCGCTCCAACTCGCTTTTGTCTTCCATTCCCCAAGCGCGCGCCGGGAAGTCCAGGCCACCCAGCTCGCCATCCGTGATAAGTCCCCAGTCGGTCACAACAATGCCGTCAAATCCAAGCTTGCCCCGCAAAAGCTCGGTGACAATCTGTCTGTTGAAGCTGAATCCGACCTCTTCAAATTGAGTGTTGATAGGCCTAGAATAATAAGGCATGATCTGTCTTGCACCCGCAGCTAATGCGGCTTTGAAGGGAAGAAGATGATAGTCAAAGTTGTTCCCTGGATACGTCTCGTTCTTGCCGGTTGGGAAGTGAGAGTCTTCGCCGTTTTCCATCGACCCGCCTCCTGGGAAGTGTTTGGTCACAGTCGTGACCGAACTGCGTCCAATTTGCTTTCCCTGGAATCCTTTGATGTAGGCACTGATAAGACTACTCGTTAAATGAGCATCCTCGCCCCAAGTTCCATAAATTCGTGCCCATCGAGGCTCAGTGGCCAAATCAACTTGTGGATGCAGAGCACCACGGAAACCAACACTGATGTACTCTTGTCGAGCAATGTCTGCAAATTTGTATACAAGCTCCGAGTCTCGAAGAGCTGCAAATCCAAGAGTGTCAGGCCAGAGAGAGAATTGCCCTGCACCAACTGTAGCTCCACGTGCCGTTGAATAGTGATGGCGTGGATCAGTGGTCAAAGTGATTGGTATTCCGAGACGCGTATCAAGTGCCTTTTTTTGAAGAAGGTTATGCCATTGAGCAAACTTTTTGGCGTCCTCCACCAAGCCGCCGAAGTTGAAGTGTGTCATCAGTTTCTCCACGACAACAACATCAGTTCCGTTTGATGAAGAAGAGCCAGGAAAGAGAGTATAGTTCTCTCCCATCTGCAAACTGTTCTGGAACATCTGACCGGCCTTATCTTCTACAGTCATGCGCTGAAGAAGATCTTCCACTCTGCTGTCGACACAAACAGAAGCATTTCGATACAGTGGTAAAGGTGTAGCTTGTGATCTAACATCAAACAAGCTATCCTGTGCCTCAGAGGCAGAACATGCTGAGTACGGCAGGAAAGCTGCACCTAGAACAACTGCAAAAGGCAACATTTTGTAGGAAGGAAATGCTTAGCCGGGAACTATGTTGAGAGAGGAAGCTTCCTTGGAGCAAGCATTTTCCTTCCAGTTATATACACGCACAAGCCAAATAGAAGACGATGATAATTGCAACTAAAACCTGCCTACTCTCCCCACTACCCACGACGAGCTCCGCATTACGGCCGCGAAACTAGACGATGTCCTCATAAATCTCCACCATGAGGAAGGGTGATGATGGGATCCAGCTCTGGTTTGGGCCATCGATGGCTAAATCTCGGTGACCAAAGCCAGTTATATGGCGGTGGCTCAATACATGACCAATGCCGTCTGCGGCAGATAATAGGCTATATTGTCAATCCCACCCTAAAATAACGTTCCCCGCGTTCATGACCATGTGATGCAGGCCTCAAAATCGGCCCGTCCATGCTATGACATATCATTCTCCACTAGGGACACATTTTCAGTGTAGCGTGAGTTGACATTGATGGGGACGGAGTTTTCGAGCATGAGCATCTTCATCTTCACCGACGCGACCTGACTCGGAGAAATGAAAGTGAAAAGAGTAAACAAGCCGGCAAAATCTCCAATCATGAGAGAATTAGTAATTGAGGCTAGCTAGTTCATAAAACTGCATCTACCGCTTTTTTGTTACCATTGAGCAGTAATTAGTTGATATTCTACCATATGGAGGAAATGCCGCATGGGCGAAGATCGGCGAAGTAACCTCGGCTTTTGTGCATCTGCATATCCCAACCAGAGTGCCGGGATTTAGCAAGCTCTTCCTCTGCCAGGGATCTAGGGATTAAATTGTAATCAACGCTCATTTTTACCGCACTATTACTCGAATGGGAAGATGCAATGATGTGAAGTATCCTCACAGATGTCGCGCCAGTCGCCCCAGCTCAGCCCACTCCTTACTACCTTACCATGAGTACCAATTGATAGTTAATACAATATGCATTGTGTGGAGCTGGCAAGTCATACCGCCTCATCCACCCTTTCTAATGTAGATTCGCGTTGATAGCGTGGGATACATAATACCCCTAGATTACATGGTTGGAGCAAAACGAAGCTACTGAGGCTCAATGCTGACATTTGGGCTGATATTAGCTCATCAGGGAGGAGAATGTTACAGATAAGCAGTTACGGTAGCTAAATCATGGACGTATTTCTTTTTCAGATAGTATTCAGTATAAAATGTCAAATCTTCACCACATTCATGATGTAGGTATTGATAGTGAAGATATCCCAGTGCTATGTGCTCTACTTGACCCTTCCCAGAAATTCCTAATATTTAGAGTCGCAGGAGAATTCTTTTTTAACTCGGATTCCATTGAGTGGAAAGTCATCGGCATGTTCATCCATCACTGTACCTTTTTCCGCATAACTTATCGTTTTGTTTTGGTGCCCTTGTATGTTCTCCAAATACTCAGCATCGGACACTCCTCGTCGTGGTACTCCAGATGCTGGCCCTGCTACTGAATCCTCAGAAAGAGAGACCGCTTCATCTGACAGTCTATCAAACGTATTTCTGCTATCCGGCTCGCCTGTGTTCACAGTGCCGCGATTTCTATCATCGAATCGGCCGCTCTTGTAGGAAGTAAGCTCGTGAGATCGAGAGCCAGTACCAGACCTATTAAATCGGGTGGTGTGTATGCCAATTAGACCTCCTAAATAGACAATAACGGGAAGAAGAGTGGGCAGGTTTGCTGAGACGATGCCTGCGGACATCTCGATGGTTGTCCATCCGACAGTAGGGGCGAGAGTGTAGGTTGGGTCAAGATTGCTATACGTGAATAGAACGCTCGTGCGGTAGGCAGATGCGAAAATGACGCTTTTAAATCATATTCTATTAGTAATTTTCCTCTGTCAAATGGAAAAATGTGTCTGGGGCTGAGATGAGTCAACATACAAAAATCCAAGGCCAAATGCCAATGTAAGGCCTATCTTGGCTGTGCTTCTGAGTTGGAGCACCCAAATTTGCCGGATGGGTAGTAAGAGGATTAACAAGTCTGTCAGAATGGTTGACGCTGCGTTGGCAATCCAGGTTCCTACTTGATCGATACAGCGCCCGGGGAGGTCAGGGTACCAAAGTTTTTCAACCGGGACACAGATGAATATGAACAGGAATGTCACGCAGATAACCCAGGCTATGACAAAAGACCCGATGATCCAGGTCATCCGTTTGAAAAATGGGATGCGGAATACTCTGTAATACATGAGGAGAACAGCCAGCTTGGTCCAGCCCAGGTTCCAGGCGTAGAAAACTTCGGCGGCGACCAGCCACTTGGCCAGAAGGACTATTTTGCTTGGGTTGACCAAGTCAGCATGGATGCCCATTCCCTGGGCGTTCATAGTAAAAGCACACCCGATGCAAACCATATACCAGGCCTGATCCTCAAGTTAGACGATAGGCAGAACCATCAGCACATAAATAAAAACGGTGCACTATACCATGGAGAATATAATCATCCAATCATCCCACCACAGGCTCTGTTTTGTCAGACGTCGAGCCGCGAGCCGGAGAGCCACAGATAAGAAGGCCAGGAGAGTAACAGAGATCAAAGTCCCCAATGTCCATGGCTGGATGTTGTATGGATGAAAGCCCGGTAATCCTGGAAGTTTGGATGTTGAGGGGTCTACATCTTCGCCCGCCATTTCCAAAAAATACAATGTGGGAACGATTTCCAGTCCAGGTTCACTGACAGCTTGATCCTGTTCACACAAACTTCATTGCGCTGGTTTGCTGTCTTATACGTTCTTGGGAGCTTAGCATAAGAAACCCAAATATGCTCCCCTTATCCCAGCATCGCAGTGATCTACCGTCCCGGATTTTTTAGTGCCAACGACACATTTTTACTAGTGTTTTACTAGTGACGAACTCATTTCGGAGTCTGGAGTGAAAACGATTCCGCCAACATTTTGTCCAAGCCAACACCTTACACCTAGCTCGCTCTATATTACCCCTTTGGAAATTAAATGACATGGAGATCACAGTGCATTTGACAGCGCCCAACTCTTATTGCGTGACGTTTGCGGCCTCCAAATAAATTAAGAAACAGAATCATCAGTAGACTCTTTAGACATAATTAGCGGTCTTGAAAAGCTTCGAAATTGAAGGCTTGAGGTTGTGCAGCGTTGTAGTATAATATCTCACATGTAATCACGTGAGTAAGATTTCTGCACAAGTCAGACTACAGGCAAAAAGAAAGGAAGAAGAAACAGAGCTCCAGGTGATGGCTTAGTCAAAAGAGTGGTGGAAGTGCCATGACTCAAGAGGCAGCCCGTAGGCAGCCCGTTGGTAGGCAGCCCGTTGGTTGGCAGCCCGTTGGTAGGTGAGACAATGCGACGGCCAGAATGGGCTGACTTCGGTGGACCAAGACCAGAAGTCCCCAAGGCTGCGTCCAGATTGATCGGATCTGGAGGCTCTGGCTCCCCAAATGGGTATTATTTGAGGCTATGGGAGACGGAAGTCAACCAACGACATAATGCAACTAGGACCCATATCAGCATGCAATGAAACCCGGGCTATTCTAACGCCGCCGTATATAACCCCAAATTGGAAGGCTGCATGACTAGTGCTGCACTGGTATTATTAGAAGCGAAATTGTTAGAAGATGCGTGTAGAAAGGGCAGTGCCTCAGTCCTACGCGAGAATCTGCGGGCAGACAGTATACCTTCATGGTTTGGTTGTGTACGAGTGTACGTCTAGCGATTTCACAATTCTTATCCGAGTTATTTACGGTGGTTATGAGGATCCTTTAACGGTGGCGTTAGAATGGCCCATGGAACACTACCTGGAATGATGATCACAACTTACTTTACTCCACTGTAAGCTGCAGACAACAGACATGCAGACAACAGACATGCAGCCGAGATGCAGCACTGCCCACTTTCGCTACTTGCCAGTCGCCTAACGCCGAGACGCTCTCTGCCAAGAATGTGAGTCCGGACTTTCACAGCCTTACTACCAACAAGTTTAAAAGACGCGTGTGCTACGTACGTTATTTCAAAGTACCTAAGCTGTCTTACCCCCCAAGTCTGATTTTCTTCCATTCTTTCTGCTTTTCTCTCTTGTTTCAAAGTACCTAAATTATCTTCCCCCCAAAAACTAAGTTTTCTTCCATACTTTCTGCTTTCCTCTCTTGATACCCCCAAACAGACAAAGTCCCTTTCACCATGGCTGCCGCTACTACTATCAAAGTTCCTCACTTGGGAGGAATCACTGCAGGCTACCGCTTGTCAGGTGGTGTCGTCGACCCAAGAAAACCAACATTGGTACTGATCAACTCTATGTGCACTACATCCGCCCTTTTCGAGTCCCAATTCAGCAGCAAGGCTCTCACCGACGCCTTGAATCTCCTCGCGATTGAGCCCCTTGGCCATGGGGCGACAAGCTGCCCCTCCGAGCACTTCACTTATTGGGACACCGCCATTATGGCGCTCCAGGTCATGGATGCCCTGAAGATCAACAAGGCATTTGCCCTCGGTACTAGCCAGGGAGGCTGGATGGTCGTCCGTATGGCACTGCTCGCTCCAGAAAGGGTAAGTTCCCAGCCATTCTCTCATTGAAACATGCGCCTTTCCAGTTTAGTTTGGTGACCGAGACTTGTTGACACGTCCAACGCCACCTTAGATCCTCGGCCTCCTACCCTTGGGTACATCCATGGACTACGAGTCGGCTGCCTCACGTGAAAAGGGATGTTGGGATCCCAAGACTTCACTCAAAGGCTTCATTGAATCTTGGACGAGTACTGAGCCCACCCCTGATTTCGTAGTCGATGAGGCTTTGGCACAGAGCGTCTCAATGCTCGGATTCTCCGGAGCTGCCAGTCCTAAGACAATGGCTTTTTGGAATGAGACAATCAAAAGTGTGTATAGTGGTGACAACGGCCGAAAGAAGGTCCGCATGGCCACTCTTAATCTCTGTCACCGTGATGGGCTCCTCACGCGTCTTGGAGATGTCAAATGCCCGGTGTATTGGCTTCAGGTACATCTTTTCCAACCCAACTTGAACGCAATCACATTTCTGACTGAAGACTAACTCGCTTTTAGGGACCCGATGACCCGGTGTATGGCAAGATCGTTCCAAACGAGCATATCAAGCTATTCACATCCTCGCCTGAGGCTACGATAACTTTTGTTGAAGGTGGCGGCCACTTCTTGAATGCAACAAGCCCCAAAGAGACTGAGGAAGCTATTTTGAAGATGGTTAAAAAATACTCATCCCAGGAGTCTCTAGAGCAGGATTACGCCTGGAATCTTTTGCAGAGATCCCACCGCATCTAGCACGTTGATGTAGTGATTACTCAATGCACAACCATTCAAACTTATGTAGCAATGCCCAATTCCATCTGACCTTTTTTCAAGAAGTCGTCTCATCCGAGGTAGCATATACCGAGATCAGTTTTGTCCAGAGCACACTGGTAAATGAAACCTTAAGTAATACCCCTACTGTTAAATCACAAGACACCCAACTGTATAGTCCGCTGTGAGTTAGATTACCATACCTAGGTTGTATCAACATTGACTAAGAACGCACAACTGTACTGCAAAAAGCTCCACACGAGAATAGGGGCCCGGGTCTTTGTGATGCCCAGTCACCTCATGCGCTTGATCTTGCTTCTAGCTTCAACACATTAACGAAGAGCAATCACATGGTTAATGAGACCGCGGGCCTCTGTTTAGGGTAGCATACAATTATGACGAGTCACGTTTCTTTTTCCTATGACGTGAGGGCGAATGAAGCCTCATTTCCAGGGGTTCCACAGAAGAGGAGAGGCGACATGGTTATTCTCCCCCGCATCCGTTCCTACATTACCTGACATTGCGATAAATTTGTCGACCAAAGTAAGGAGCAATCGCAATGGCCTCAACATGCCAAGACCGTATTCTGAGCGCTCCCGCACATCACGTTAAGGCGACCCTCGCATTTCTATGCAAGGATAGCGAGGTGGAGAAACTCACCCTTGCACGTCTCGACGCGTTGGCCAGAATGGAGAAGGCCGCGACCGAAGCACCCGGCAACAAGCGAAAGGCCACTGAGGAGTTAGCCGTCTGTGTCCAGTGTGAAGCCCCCTTTTACAAGGACGAGAATCACATTGGCGCTTGCTCGTACCACCCGGGTTAGTCTACCGTGCTTTTTCTCTTGCTCCTACCCCTCTCCTGTCTGTGGGATTCTGGCTGTCTGGAACATATGACTGACCTGAGCAGGCGAGATGGAAGTGGATGATGACAACGACTTTTGGGCGGACCATGATGAGAATATCCATGGCACTATAGACTCTGACTGGGCGCGAAAGGAATACCCCGGGGGCTTCATATGGTCATGTTGCGAGAAGAATGCTGAAGGGGCTCCTGGCTGTACAACGGGTCGCCATGAGGCTGATCCACAAAAGGCGTGGAAAGACGGCAGTGAAGAAGAGGAGGCTTAAACATATGGGTGAAACGTGTGGCGAAGGGCACAAATTTGGATTGCGCCATTATATACGTGTCGATGGTGCTGATTTATTAGCTCTACTCTCAGTTATTATGGCCACTCATCCTGTACATCAAGAGTGTATTCAACGTAGGGCATCATCATCTTACATGTGACTATTTCTTTTGAGGATGGTAATAGAAAAATCCCGAATTCACTAAAGGTAGGGATGATATGAAGATCATATCACGGTGATGGATTTATAAAGTAAGATGGAGCTTCTGCTAAGCATCTAGGGACAGAATAAAGCATCATTACTCATTTCGTCTGCCATTTTTCATTTATTCGACGCAACTTTGAGGTTTGCAAAATCCAATTCTAGTCCGCATGTGTGTATAACAGCTCACCAAAGTCCGTTTGCATCTCGGGGAAGCAATCAAGCATCGACATGGAGTCTGGATTGTGGTTGCCTAGATAAGAACTCCCGCAAAAGTCCATAGACATGTCCGGTCCAAGGTAAGGAAACGCGGCAATGTAGCTGTTCGCGGTAGCGGCGTTAATGTGGAAGTCCACCTCTGCCACGCCTTGGGACTGAGAATGGCCCGAGAGGCTCATACCACTGCTAGATGGGTATCGATTGAGTCCCTTGACAATAATTTGCAGGCTGCGTTCCAAGAGCGGGCAGGTTTTCATTCCCGCGTTGAGCGCACGGAGATATGTTTTCAGCGTTTGGCTCGCAGGTCCTTTATTGCGTTTGGCATCTTCTAAAATGGCGGATGCGCCAGTGTAGATGCAGTAGCCCATCAGGTAAGCGATGTTCTCCAACCCAAACGTTGACTCGAGTAAGAGTACAAGTGCTTCAATGCTTTGTGATGCACTGATGCAAACCTTGTAGTAGGATGGGATAGACCAAAACGGTCGGTGAGTTAATATTACAGTTGTAAAGTAGAGAAAGCTGTTTGTTCATATAAGCGAGATCCAATGTAGAAAATGATGGCCTCGGGGAATCCTTACTTTTGGGATATAATATGTGGTGGTGGACAGACGGTAGGAAGATTATGGGGGTCGTACTTGAGGTGGCGTGGCGAATTTTCTCGCCATGAATCGAGGCGTGACTTGATATCCTTGATAGTTTCTTCGGCATTGGTTCGATTCCGGCGATAGTAAAGCTGAGCTATGATGTCGTGGATAATCATGGAAAGCTTACACGAGTTGACAAAAGTCGATACGTCGTAGTTACGCATGGGCGGGTACTGATTTTGCGTAAACTTGGTGAGGTTGAGAGAGTTCCCATAATATGGCGACCATATATCTAGATCGGTGGAATCATCCACTGAGGAAACAGTCAGCTAGAGAGACTCAAGCAGAGAGCACAACACGTACGGAGGTCGAGAGTGTCAGGATGGAGGACTTCAGTGACAGCAGGCAACCGACCGGCATACAGACTGGTAGCTCTGGCGATGATGGTCAGCTTGAGCAAGACACGTTGAAGCAAGTACGACAGAGGCTTACTTGACCCAAAAATAGCAACTCCAGAAGAGCCTGCGCCGAACTTCGAGATCAATTACTCCCATGCCTCTCAGATCCGGCCCGCTATGTTGAAGCCCCAGGTCGCTGGCCATGCGAAAGGCGATGCCGCTATACACCCAGGCTTTGGAAATGGATCCCTGTGCAAGATCTCTAGCACTTAGTTGTAGGAGGGCCTGCACCGTGGGGATCGAGCTCGGCTGCTGAATTGCGTTGCCCAGGAGGCGACGAGCCCGGGCAAGCAGCATGTCCGCGTATTCGCCATCCTGGTATTTGGCAGCGTGTGAGCAGATAGCAGTAAGGAGGAGCTCGGAATAGTAGCGTCCTCCAGTAGCCATATCTCCTACCCACGGATACACATCGTTAGCCAACTGCACAGTCAATATCTCCCTTCCGGCCCCTTCCCGAGACGAATACGTCTCCGACAAGGGACCCTTTATTCACATGGATATGTGCTGGAGCTGCTGTGGAGAGTGTTGGTGGATAATCGGCGAAAGGCCGCGGTCTCCTCCCGTATTACGCATCTGGGCCAAGAATTTGCGCCCATAGGCTTGGTAACTAACTCTCGCGCCCTCGGCATTAGGGAGAAGTTCATCTCGCCCTCGGCCCAACTCCATTGACTTTGGTTGTCGCAGCCGCGCCACGGCCGACAAGATCTTCCCCGCTCTGAGACGCCAGGGTGTTCTCATATTGTAGAATAAGCACACTCTTCAGAAAGCTGTACCATGGTACATTAGCCTAGAGCAGAAAAATGCATAGCGGGTTGGATGGCTGGTTTACGACGCATGGAAACCCGATACCCTCGAAATCCTTCAGATTCACAATCCTATGCGTAGACGTATATGTGACATCGGCATCGAAATACACCTCTATAGAAACGCTAGTACTACTAAGTGTACCAGTCTTCAGAATCCCTACAGCCACAACTAACAACTCACTTCGCTCTCGGATCAAGATGAGCAATAACATCTTCACCAGACCCGGTCGAGATATCTCAACTGATTCTGGTTTCCTTCTAACATAGAGGGTTGATCTGAGGCCGTTACAGTTACTGTCACATAATGCAACTCGTACATATAGAAGAACAACAAATAGCCTGCAACAATGCATAGGAATATCCGGATTTTTTGCATTATCTACTTTGTCTAGTTCGAAACACCCGTGTTCTTCGCTGCCAAATCATCCGCCTTCAAAGCAGGCCTATCAGCATTTCCGGCAGTAGTCTACTAAGCTATTAGCACTTCCGTCATCGTTTTAGAGTCTCGCACTAGGTTCAACTTACACCACCATCAACAGGCATGATTAAGCCAGTGATCCACCCTGTTTCTTTGCTGGAGAGAAATAAGATTGCTGACAAGACTGTTAACAAACCTCGCTTCAACAAGTGGGCAAAGGAATTTAACAAACCGTAGCCAACATCCCAGCCAGTGCCTTCTTTCTTCATTAGGTTTTGGTTAATTCTGGCTTGTCTCATTTCGTCTGTCATGCCTCGCCCACGTGTCATGGGCATATAAACCATGCCAGGCGCCACACAGTTTACTCGAATGTTTTCCTGTCCATGATGAGCGGCCATTGCGCGAGTCATCTGAATGATGGCGTCTTTCGTGATACGATAAAGCAGACTTGGATTGCCACCGAGGACTGCGTTTCTCAATTAGCTCTGGCTAAGTACGGGGGTCATATTGAAAGAGAACGCTTACGTCCGCTGACGGAGGACATGTTCACGATGGAACCGCGTCCGGCCTTGCGCATCTCGGGCATTGCGTATCGACTCACAAGAACCATACTAGTAACATTGATGCGGAAATCTCTTTCCCATGCTTCCATGTTGATCTTGGTCGCGTCTCCTATAGCGCCACCGACACCAACTACCCAACAAAGTTAGAAATCGCTCATAAACCCAAGGTTCAATGAGCATCTACAATCATGAATAGGTATCAGGCCAGCTCACCAATATTGACAAGGGTATGGAGTCCACCAAAGAGCTCAACTGTCTTGTTCACAGCGTTCTGGCAGGAGGCTTCGTCTGTGACATCAGCCTGAATGACTTCCGACACTCCGCCCTCTTCATCGATCATTCGTTTTGTCTCATTTGCCCAGTCAACGTTGAAATCGACCAAAGCAACCTTGGCTCCCTGTCGAGCTAAAAGAATAGCGGCAGCACGGCCGTTGCCAATCTCCCCTTCTCAGAGTCAGCACAATAACTCCTACAAGAGGGGGGCCAAACATCTCACCATCCATCCGCGACCATGCACCAGTCACTAGAGCCACATCACCTGAGAAGTCGAAAGCCTTTGGCGGAGTCATGATGCTTAGATGATTTTCAGTCGTTCTAGTTGATTCAACGAACTGTCAGGCTTCAGCGAGCACGAAAACAAGGGTTCGATAGATTTATTAAATCAGTGCAAAGTCGTAGATGCTTTTCAGACAAATAATGTAAGCATATCTCTGCCCTGACCCTGCTTAAAATGATTTATATTCCATTTTATATCTCATTATTAACGTACTTTCGCTAGGTGGATGGACGGTGGTGGCGAATCTGTGTTCGGTGTGGAGCATCGGTGAAAGTGCACGGGAAATACCCGTGGAGAACGAGTAGGTGAGGAGACTCATAGATCGCCAGACCGAGAGGAATATTAGCCATAGCAACTTCTAAAAAGCCGGCAATTAGACTCTTGTCTACCACATATATTAAACAACTGCGACTCAAGCAGATGATACGTTACAGTTCAGTTGGGCTCGATTACAACCCATCTTTCTTGCTTCACCTACCCTATACTTGCTCAACAGACACGTTAAAGCAAATTTATCCTGTTAACAAGCCATATTGATAAACCATACGTGGAATGTTATCTCAAATTCAATAAACGGATGTTTTGTTTCATAAATTTGTAGTATAATCATATCGGAGAACCCGTGTTTTAATATATGTCGAGCGATTAGGTATTATTATAGATTGGTGAGACGGGCCCTGCTGCAGACTTGAATAATTAAACTGGTCGACTAGAGCAAAGGTCTAGGGTAGGTCACTAGAACAACTGAACACGTGACATTAGAGGGCGAGGTTCTTGGCTTGTGCGTTTTGTAACCAACTCCTTTCCACATTAATTAGGTATTCAAGTATCATTCTAACAGCCGCGGCAAATGAAGGAGTAGGCTCATGCGGACTTCCAATGTAACTGTGTGGGCCATTCCCTACGACAGCTACTCATCTTCCGTCGGTGCCCTCGGATGCAAGGTCAACACTAGAACCAGACCCAACTTTGGCTCACTGAAGTTGTGTGTCTGAGGACTACAGAGGAGGATACTCATCTCCGATCTGGAAATATTCAACAGTGGACACCTCACGCATCTGGACTTGATCGGCGTTGATGACTCTGCCCCAAGAGCGGTTATGTGATTTAGCAATTTTTTAGGCCGTTCCTAAATCCTAATCATAATTATGGTTGAAACTGTAATTACCCCTGACGACGTAGGATGCTGGTCATTTCTGTCACCGATCAGCACACCTTTTAAGCTTTTATTTTACTAGGTAGATGGTAGATTTTCTACCCCAAGTGTTTCCCTTTCTCTTCGCGATCATTTATTAGAATGTAATCTTCATTATTGTAAGCTGGAGTGCTGGGTCCCGCTTTCTATTGACTAGACGCGCGCGCGAGAGAAGCTGAGAGCGTGAGGGAGATTTGACACCAGATACGAGGCGCAAGACTGGAGGGGCTTTGAAAGGCCGGTTTCCCGGTGTGGCCACTAAACTAAATGAGGGCGCTCAGCCTGAAACGGGCTCAGCTGTGATGACTGGCGCGATGTGATGTTGGTGCTTGACGTGGCACGTCACATCATTGTCCCGCTTGCCAATAGTTTACCGTTTCCACGCACAGTTTGATGAAATGGCTATTAAAATGATGCGTTGTGGTATTGATTTGTGATATTGAGACGAGCTACGACCCTGTAAGCGTACTGCAACGAGAGAGCCGTGTTTCCCGGGGATACGGGGGCAGACTGGGCCATTTTGCGACGACAACAGGATAGAGAATCGAGGATAGGGGATATGTATAAAGCTATTTGGTGATATATCATTCTGCACTGCGGTGTACCAGCTTTTATGTGTAACTGCCCCGGCCGGAGGGGGAGGGGAGTCTGTATGTCCTCAACCAGTCGCACCCACTTACCGCTCCAATTCTTCACTTGGCGATCGCAATTCTCCTGAGAAAGCAGATCGTCGCCACCGACTGACTCCTGGTCCGTCCTAGGCTCTCTTGGCTTTTAGCCCTGCCAGGCACCGCGACGGACAGCCCAAACAATAATGGGCTGAATCGAGGCTGCGCTATTGCCCCTGTCTAGACTTGATCTAGTTAATTAGAAGCCCAACAGATCCCCCGCCTGCCGAACTACCGTGATGGTTGCTTGCCGGACTACCGGTAGGCCAGGAACACGGTCAGAAACAACGTCCACATGGACACCTAGACTCTTCCAGCGTCTCTCAAGTTGCCAACCGATCCCCACGCTACTGGCGCTGCCGCTGATGAGCGCTCTAGATTTGCACTTGTGGCTGATTCGGTCTTCTTCAAGCTGCCCCTGATGACGACGCCGGCTGGATGTTAGCCGATTAGCCGTTCAATGCTCAGACTATTGAGTGGCCACCGAACGCTTTGTGGGTGGGATACCAGCGAGTGTTGCCTACCATGAGAAGAAAAGGGAAAAGAAGAAAAAAACCATCGGATTTTTCACACTACACACCATGCCCGAGCAAACCGGTAGTAGGGGGGTGTGCCTATATCCCGTAGCTCGGAGAAATCCACTGTTCAGGCTCGCTACTCCCTCATATTCTGCCAAGAACCCTCGTTCTTTTGCTCTCGTTAATTTTCTTCCTTCCTTCCTCACGTCGGTGCGCGTGTTCATTCGTTTATCCAGTCTTCGCATTGCGTGAAGACGGCCCTGTTCAAGGAGGTAGACAGAGATTACATTCGTTTACATTCATTCATTCCGAGCCATCTCTTATTGGCCTCTCGCTTGTTTATTTGAGCTCGATTTGATTTACCCTTCCCGCCCCCGGCCCCTAATCCATCGATAGAGTTTTGATCGGAACTATAGTAGAGAACATATACTCGATGCGATATCTCAGCATTGCCGTAGCGGCCCTCGGGCTGCTGACGGTTGGCGAGGCCAAGAAGTGTAAACCGAGGCCGAGTACCACCTTGGCCAGCAACACTCCTACTTCCGCTGCCACGCCAACTAGCACACCCGGACCCGATGCTCCAGACTATTACATCGACAACCCGAACTTCTCACTCGGCTTGGCGTACTACACTCCCAGTGGAAATGTTAGTTGGGTTGGTGATGATGGCTATGATGGCGACGGTTCTTCCAAGGATGGTACTGCCCAACTGACGACGAATGGAAATGACGATGACAACACCGATGCCTCACCTGTTCAGAAGCGTGATCTTGCCGGCACCTCCATTTCTGCTACTGTCAAGAACCTCGTTGCCAGCTCGCCTTACACCATCTCATTCCACTACCTTGTTCTTACTGCCAAGCCCGATAATAGCTGCCGCCTGAGGGCCTACTTTAATGGAAACAACTTCGGGAATACTGATCGATTCCCCCTCACTCAGAAGCCTAGCGCTAGTTGGAGCCTCTTGAGCGGTACAGTGATTCCTAGCTCTACTACTGGTACTTTCACGATCTCTCTCAGCTGCAACGCCCCTGGTTTCGCTGTCGCCTACATTGATAGCCTCCGCGTCGTCAAGGGCGCTGCCGTTGTGAGCTCTACCACCGCTCAGGCTTCTTCTTCCAGCTCGAGCGTTGTGGCCAGTTTGAGCACTCCCGTCTCTTCCAGCACAGGCGCTGCTGTCTCTTCCGCCACCCCAGTGTCTTCGCCCGCAAGCAGCAGCCAGGCCAGCTCCACCACTCCCGGTTCTGCTTCGAACACTCCTTCATCAAGCAGCACTGGTAGCAGCGCCGACTCCACCACGCCTGCTGCTTCTCCAAGTTCGGCTGCACCCAGCAGCAGCACTCCTGATGCCTCAAGCACTACCCCTGGCTCCTTGAGCTCGAGTGCTGCCAGCAGCAGCTCCCCTGTTTCTTCAGCCAACACTCCTTCAAGCACTCCCGCCGCCTCGAGCACCGATGCTTCAAGCACACCGGTCTCTTCAAGCGCTGCCTCTCCTACCACGCCGGTCGATTCAAGCACTGCTTCTAGCACTCCAGACGCTTCAAGCGCTGCTTCTTCTAACACACCGGTCGCTTCAAGCACTGCCTCATCAAGTACTCCATCAAGCAGCGTTGCCAGCACTCCTTCAAGTGCTCCAGGTTCTTCAAGCACTCCGGTCGCTTCGAGTGCTACCCCTTCAAGCACTTCGGCTTCTTCTACCACTCCTTCCAGTGCTTCCTCCAGTACTGCAGCCTCTTCAAGCACTCCGGTCGCTTCGAGTGCTACTCCTTCAAGCACCTCTGTCGCTTCCAGCACCACGCCTTCAAGTACCTCGGCCGCTTCTAGTACTACGCCCTCAAGCACTTCGGTTGCTTCCAGCACCACACCTTCAAGCACCTCGGTCGCTTCCAGTACCACCCCCTCCAGCACTCCTTCCAGCACTTCTTCAAGCGCTTCGTCAAGCTCTGCGTCTTCCACTACTCCTGTTTCGACAGCTAGCTCGACGTCTACCCCCAGCGCTACTCCTACCAGCTCAACCTTACCCTCCGCTACTGTTGATAGCACGGTTCTCATTCTTGCTAAGGACGCCGCTACTGCTAAACTGGCCAGCGATGGTCTCAACGCCTACGGAATTCCTTACCAGAGCTTCATCGTTGCCCAAGCTGGCTCTACTCTCCCTGTGCTCAACTCCTCTCTTACATCAGGCAACTATGGAGGTATCATCGTTATGAGCTCCGTCGCATATAACTATGGCGGCACTACAGGCTGGCAAAGCGCTATCACCACTGACCAATGGACTGCTCTCAACAACTATCAGCTCAGCTTCAATGTCCGCATGGTCCGTATTGATGAGTACCCCGGTGCCTCCTTTGGCACTACCCCAGGTGCTGACGGAGGCTGCTGCACGTCTCCCGTCACCCAAAATATCTCCTTCTCCGACACCAGCGACTTCCCCACTGCCCAGCTCAAGGCCAATGTTAAAGTGGGAACTGACGGTCTTTACCACGTTCCTGCTACCATTACCGATAGTTCGACTACGAAGGCCGTCGCTGTGTTTACACCGGACAGTGGCAGCACGGTCGGTGGTGTCGCCGCCGTCATCAACAACTTTAACGGCCGTGAGCAGTTTGTCTGGTTCATCAGCTGGGCTACCGACTGGTCTCCGACATCCAACTGGCTTCAACACGCACATATTCACTGGATGACTCGTGGTGTCTTTGTTGGCAAGCGCAAGGTTCACTTGAGCGACCAGATCGATGATATGCAGCTGTCTACCGAGATGTTTTATCCTACGAATATCCCCGAGGTGAAGATTGGAATTACAGACCTGGAGGCTCATGTTGACTGGCAAACGAGTATCAACTCTCGACTACCTGCTGGTTCTGACTTCTGGCTCGAAATCGGGCACAATGGTAATGGCGATATCATCAACTCGACCTTGACAGACGATGATATGAACACCAACAAGTGTAATCCTCCTGACGCCGTTTACTGGGACCAAGTTGGAGCCCCTAACGAGTGGAGGAAGCCTCTCGGCACCGGTGAGGATGTTTGGCCCACCGGTACCAAGTACGAGACATTTTCTTGGTCGTTGGCATGCGCCAAGATCGACCAGTTTGCTCTTTGGTTTACGAAATCGGCCAATTTGAACCACTTTGCCCACCTTTCGCACACGTTTAGTCACATGAGCCTGAATAACGCCACATATCACGATGCGAAGCGGGAGATTCAGTTCAACCAGGCCTGGATGAAGCTAATGGGAATCGATTCGGCCACTAGATTCACTGCCAATGGAATTATCCCCCCGGCCATCACTGGGCTAAACAACGGAGACTCCATCCAGGCTTTGATGGATAACGGTATCAAGCACGTCGTCGGTGACAATACTCGGCCCGCAACCCGCAACCCTAACAGCGTCTACTGGCCTCTCATCAGTACCTACGCTACTAATGGTTATGACGGGCTTACTATCATCCCCCGGTTTTCCTCTCGAATTTACTTCAATTGCCATACACCTGAATGCACGACTCGGGAGTGGATCCAGACGTCTGCCGGAAGTGGCGACTTCAACACCCTACTGGCCCTCGAAAAGTCTTCTTCTACCCGCAACTTGCTAGCGCTTCAATCTGATCCTTATATGTTCCATCAGGCTAATATGTATACGACTGGCAATGACATCAGGACTATTGGAGACCAGACTCGTCGTATGTCTCTCGTTATGGCCTGGACTGAGACCGTCGTTCAGGAGATGATTCGCCTTACCAACTGGCCGATTACCAGTCAAACTCAGGACCAAATGGCTACGTACTTCCTCAACCGTATGGCCCTTGATGCTTGCAGCCCGAAGATGAGCTACGTTTGGAGCAATGACGGAAAGACCCTCCAGAAGGTGGTTGTTACCGCCAACGGAAACACCTGCTCCACTCCTATCCCGGTTACTATTCCCAAGGGTAGTGTCACGGCATCCGGAGGAAGTGTTACGTCTGACATTGTTGGTGCCGAGCCTCCTATCCAGTGGGTTACGCTCAACGGCTCTCCAGTCACCCTGACTCTGAGCAATGCTGTCACCACGACTACCACCACAAGCTCATAAGCGGAGTAATTCTTGAGGATTCACGTCATGGTTCCGCAATGAACGGGATGGGTTAATGTATAGTTTCAAAAATTACTCAGACAGACCCCTTTTTCCTTTCTATCTAATTTTTATCGCATTGATGAGATTGGACCATTGTCTTTGCTATCACAGGCCATTCGTATTTCAATTAATATCTTGGAGTTGATGAGATTACTTAAAAGTCCTTATTTGAGTTTTGACAGGAAATCGAGCCTAAACTTTGCCCTTTACCTTGTATCTTCCACTCCTTCGACACTTCCCATGCTTTTGATATGTTGTTGAAAACTTTGACGGAAAATATGAGGCCACCCCTCTCATGTGTTATTTCCGAAATCCTCTGGTCCAATAACCCGGGTAGGCGCTTGCTCGAGGTAGAAGTCCTCCCGTCACGCGTCAAGGAATATGTTGAGCTATCATAGCCTGTTTTATTTATCGTACCTCATTGGAGAAAAACTTAAGAAGAGCCCACCTTGGTCAAGGTACTGCAAATTCCTTAAACGGATTCCTTCGCCGCCTGGATAACATGTTCTGCGAACTCCTCAGGGTGAGTGATATAAGGATAGTGCATGCCCGGTAATTGTTTCAAGGTAGCGCCAATCTTGGTTGCGGTGGTGACGTTATCCGCGAACGTCTCTTTTGGTGTATCAGCCCCGATCGACCAATACAAGGGTTTCTTCTTTAGAGCCTCTATATTGTGAACGGGCGAACTGGATGGGATGGTCTCTGGGTAGCCACGAGCCCACAGCGGGAAGTTGTACCGAAGTCGGGCGTGACACTCATCCCCCAGAGCAGCCCACTTGGCAGGGTCGCCAAGCTTGCCGGCCTTCATGCTGCCAGAGAGGAGTTCGCGAATGTCTTCATCGGGCAGGGAAGCCAGCATGGTCATCCGCGGCATGCGGTAGGTGGGAACCTCGTGCACCATCGCACTTCTAACCCGTTCCGGGTGATCGACCAAGATGGCCAGGACTGCCGAGCCGCCTGAGCTTGACCCCCAGAAGCTTGCTTCCTTGATTTCAAGGGCATCTAGAAGGGAAATGATATATGTTGCTAGCTTCTGAGCTGTGACATATTTATACGTCGAAGGCGGCGCCTTGGAAGACCGGGACAGGCCGGGCATGTCGAAGGTGGTGACCCGGAATCCTTGAGAGGCAATCTGCTGCATCGGCTTGTCGAACATGTGGCAATCGCCGTAGCCCTCAGGCACTAGGACAATATCGGGGCCCGACCCTTCCTGCTCATAGTACCAGGTGATGCCATTTGCGGTGGTCAGCGTATTGTGAGTGCGCATCGTGGAATGGTGGTCTTGAAGGATTGGTAATTGAGGTGTTTTTGTAGAAAGGCGGTTCTGGCCCCCTCAGTGAGGCGATCCTCCCAAGAGGTTACACAAAGGACTTCCAGGGTAAGGTAACATCTGACAACACAATGCCGTTGATATCATCCCATGCAATTGCAGACACATTGAATTGTAGTTTTAATCTAAATTAATTCACAGATCCAACCAAGGTTATTTTAGAGACGTTGGAAGGCAAATTGGACATGCTGAAGCTTGTGCATTTGATGCGCCGTACCTTAAACAGATGTGGCGGCCACGGCGCTCTAAGCCGTCGACAGAGGGCCGAAGCCGAGAGGGCTCTTGATTCTTAAGCGAATACAATCTAGGAGTGAGGTATGAGAGGATTATACACGCAGCTTATCTAACAGATCACAGACAAGTGGTCACGTCAACCAATTAGACATCCTCGGATGCTTCAGCCCGTAACACTCTGTTTGGGACCCGAGTAGATATTCTTTCGGTGCCTAGATGACAGACATCTAAAGAGTTTCCGGAAGAAATTTCCTGTCTACGAAGATAAGAGGGATAGCGACATCATTAGAGAATGTCCATATCAGGACCTATCTTCTGAGGATGGGGATATAAGAATGTGCTTGGGACATATCAGAATGCAAGCGAGTTATTTTTCATAGATGCCCGTCTTCGTCAAATTCGATGCAAGCCTAAGTTTGAAAAATACCACCGGTACTATGAGGAAAGAACAAGAAAAGAACAGTTTTTGGTTGGTGTTGAATCGCAAGTTGGGACGGATACATTGCCGGGAAAGCAGCTACAAGAATGCTCTAGGTAACAGCTATTCCCAATTTCGTATTGTAAGAGGTGAGAACAGCATAACAAACCATTTTTCAATTACACCACTATATTACAGTTTGGAAAATCCACAGAATACGTGAGGTAAGCACCCAGCAGTTCCTCTTCAACCGCCGCCTCCACCACAGCCGCCAGCACCGCCAGCAACGGTACCAATGCCACCTAGCATCAGCTACGGTCAGCAACAAGTTCCTAAGAATTGAAAACAATCACTTACCAGTGAGTATTCCATGATTCCCCATAGCATTGTTCTATTATCAGATTAGTCTTGCATCTTGATTCGACAATGGAAAAAGGAGAGAGTCGTACACCCCACTGCACACAACCACCAGGCCCGCCACAGCCCCCTGCTGCAATGTCATTCTGTCCGCAGGCGCCCATTGCACAAGTTGCCCACGCTGGATCTGCCCCGGGGCTGACCATGGAGGCAGGGCTTGACCCGCTGTACATGCTCTCCGATAAAAATGTTGGTGCTGACTGCGGGCCGTATATGAAATATTTCCTGCCCCAGTGGTTGTAGTACTCGCCCTTCGATGGTAACTTGCGCCCCTTCTTGCTAGCACGCTTCACAGCCCTGTCATATGATTCGTCTAGTTTGAGTTCCCACGCTTTGCGAATATACTCCCCGATATAGGCTCTTGTGGGAGGTTGCTCGCTTGCATTGTGGGCGGATATGTGGGCTGTCCCCTCACTGGGAGGGGGTGATTGAGCATTCTGAAAGTCATATATAGCTATGATTGATGAGTATCAGCGGTTCTTGACCGACGTTGATGAATGATAGCTTACCTTTTTGCACCTTATTCTTTCCGACGTTAAACAGACTGGGCCCTTTTGGAAAGCTGTTCTTGTGATGAATAGCTGCATAGGTTTAGCCTCTTCCCCTTCATTTCTGACCCGTTCACATGTGAGACCGTCTTCATACCTTCACAAAATCCACACGCACACTCGGAGTACACCTCTCCAAACTTGGCAAGATATGTAGCACTGGTCCTCTCGAATGACCTGGCCAGAGTGCTCTCCTCTACTTTGTCGTTGTGATCAACAAACTTGGGTTTTCGGAGTGCCAGTTTCCCCGAGTGAGTCGTAGTAGATTTGTAGTATGCCCGTGGAGCCAGCTGATGTGTATGCCAAACCAGGTCGACATCCAAAGTTGGAACACATAAATGCATCGAGTCATCGTGCATAATCAGGAGGAATCTTTGATACTTTTGGCAAAATCGGTCCATGCTCTGTCGGAGGACAGGAGAGAACAGCCAATTCAGCTAGCGCAAATCATTAACCAGAAGTCCAGCGTTGCTAACAAATTTGGCAAACATACCCGGACGGCCTTTTCAATAAATGTTCCTTGTCGCATGACTGCTGCCACAAGGTCCAAGGCAAAAACGGAGTGGTTCTCCCAGTATCTAGACATCATTTTCCGAATCTGTACCGTTTCGGGACTCTTTAGCCGTGGGCGCGGCCCGTTACCTGGGCTCGCAGAAGCAGCGGCCTGAGCATTGGGATCTCGAATACTCGAGACGCCCTGTTCTGTGGAAAGAATTTTGGAGAATAGATCTTTTATAGTTAGCATGCTAGGTAAGTTCCCCATCGTGTGATTAATAAAGTCATCCAGCTGAGATTCCAATGCTTGCTTAGCAAGGTGGTTAGGGAGAATGACATCAGCTATCTGGTCGGGAGTTGGAGGCATGCCACTCTCTGGATGGAGAACAGATCCGGGCATAGTGATATCATTCTCAACATAATTTTTAGTATCCTGAATCAGCTTGGAAACAGAGAGTAGCGATTTGGTGACAACTACTCCGCACTCGGTGCAAGTTTGTTTAAAGTCACCGTCGCCATAACCATTGCCAGTCAAACCGGGATCGCTAAGAAATCGAGTCAGTACATAGCAAGTTATATCTGAAGTAGATGATTGCGGAACTTGCGTACGCGACTCCTTTATAAGTCTCAGGTAGACCACACGTTGTCCAGGCCACGTCGTTTGGCTGTTTGCAAGCTGGACAGTCTACAATCTTTGTCGTAGAGCCGAGGTCATTTTCCCATTTTACACCCGTCAGCGTTTCCCAGTTCATTCTGCACTTAGATGAAGGCGAATGCACCATTTTGGGATCGAGAGCTTTGTTGAGGACAGCCCACGGCATGCCAGTGGTCCAGAGCTCTCTTTGACCCCAGAGCATAGCATCTTCAAGATAGCAGCGCGGATTCAGCATATGTGTATGCCAAACCATCAAAACGTCTACTCAAGGTGTTAGACCCAGGCACTTCAAGTAAAAGTGATAAGAAATGGGAACTATAATTCAACAGACCTAAGGGAGGCAGCTGATCTTCCGTCCACAAATAGTCTGTAGTGCCATTTGGAAATCCGATCCATCGGGGGGAGTCTTTGCTGTGTACTTCCTTTGCCATCAGTCGATCCCCAGCGATGGCCTGCCACCACAGCTGATAACGATCGACGGCCCTCGCTACATAAAGGGCCCATCGTTTCTCTCGTAGATGGGATAGTTTCGTCTTAATGTCTGCAATCTGGGCCTCATTCAACTCACCATCCTCGAGGGCACCGACCGGCCCGGCGCGAGCATCCCATAAATTCCAGAGACCATCGTGGTATCCAATCTCTTCTTTCAGATTCTGAATAGCATGAATGAAACGCAGATGAGCGATGCAGGTGTCCACGTCTGGATCCTTCTGCGTCTCCAATCTGAGATTCGCAAACGAGGCCATCAGTGAAGTGAGTTGGTCCGTTGGCGATGTACCTTGGGCTGGTGCTGTCGCTGCATCAAACGAGGGGGGTGCATCCTGACTATGGCCTGATTTATCATACGTCGGCGGAGGAGTAGAGGCGCGTTCATCTAATGACCCCAAATTAATATTATGTTCCTTTGATTTGGACTTTTCAGGTGATTGCTTAGGTTGAGTACCATTTTCTCCATCCTCCTCATGACTGGCTTTATTTTTCTTCTTACTGAAGAAGGAGGGCATGGCGTTTCAGTCTCTGGCCAGCTTGCTTAACGGCATAGATGATCGTGGAAACTAAGTTCAGAATGCGTGTTAATCAGATTATATAGAGCTGAGTTGTGAGAAGTTACTACCCCAAATAAGACTCCGATAATTGACCCTAATACGGGGCGAGCTGAAAGAAAAGTGGTCATATGCCCTCATTTCTGCATCGTGGCTATGCAACCGGGCAACGGCAACGGCTGATGCGGGGCAACTCGGGCCTTTTAGCAGCATTGTCATTATTTGGCGTATTCCTCACCTACTTATTCCCAACACAGTAACCTTGGTAAACGTCCGTGCCATGGAGTATGTCGATGACGTAGTTATAAGATGGGATTCTTACCAAGGGACTTATGTTAAGGCTTAATGGTAAGATCATTGACCCGGAAAGTTCAACTAATGGATCCGGATCTTCGCCTGAAGTTCCAAGCTCGGGATCCGAAGCTAGAGAAGTGTGATTTGTCCCAATATCTGACGAGCCAATACGAGAATCCGGCCAAGATGATGGAGGATTGTCGTCCCTGCACAAAGGAACAAGCAGATGTTCTCTATATGTCGTTGTCATTTAACTGCCATAGTCTTTGGAAAAATCCAAATTTGTTGCGAAAGAGAGTGATATTTCAACCTAGATAACATACTTGTTTCGTTGCCAAACACCCAGCTGGCGGGCTGTCCTCAGGCTCCTCTGATCATCGAAGATTCGGGCTACTTACCTTACGCCAGCGCCCCCATGGGGTCCCATAGCGGCAAGACTGTCGGCTCTTGCTTCAAAATATCCTTGATAGTCTTGCTCAAAACCCTAGGGTCAATAACCGCCTGATAAACAAACTCATCCATCCAGGCATCGCTCATAACAAACCAGCCCTTGTCGCCAGCGGTGGTTCCCCAGCTATTCTGTACCCTCCATCGGACTGGCTTGCCCGTCTTTTCATCAAGATGGACCGCCGTCAAAACCATGGCGTGGGTCATCTGACTCTCGCCTGTCATCAAGCGCTGCGCCTTCGTCATGCCCAGCAAGCTCGTGTTGAATCCCAGATCATAATCAAACAGGTCCAAATCCATGATTCCAGAGGTGGAGTCACTAAACTTGCCAACGTCGCTGCCAAAGAAGATGGGGAGGCCTGCCTTCAGCATCTTGATGCAAGCAGACTTGAGCGTGCCAATATCGACATTGACATAACTGATGGCACGTCCGCCCACAATGTTTCCTAGCCTGTCAACAGTGAGGAGAGTGTTGGGGCGATGACGAGGGTCGTGGACTAGGGAAATCATTCCTTCGATGGCCGCAGAGTTGATGCGCAGCTCAGAGCTGGAAATGTCTCTGGCAAAAGCCTTGGGGGTTGTTTCAAGCTCATGCGACTTGCCGTCCTTGTCCTGGTATTGCCAAGTGAAGGTCTGCTGTGAAGATGGGGGGGGACCGAGCAGCAACGTCAAGATGAGGGTAACCTCCTTCATCATTTCGGCCTTGGCGGAGGAGATAGTTTGGGCTGAGACCCCTTCCGAGCTACGGGCCAGCTGGCGCAACTTGAGAGCGAATTCTCGCAGTTTTGTTTTGAGGATGTTGTTGAGAATACCAGAGTGCATCGCGTTCCAGCTGTCTGGGTAAAGGGACTGGGGAACCAAACCGTACTTATCAACGAGATTGTACACCATATCCCACTGGCCACCATCCGAAACAAGGTCACCAAGAAGTCGCTGGACAAGACGACCCTCAAGGTCCTCTCCAGCCGTATCGATGATCTGTTCAAGGAACCAGTTGGATTTCTCGAGCTTATCCCAGAAGTACAAGTAGGACTGAGAGAGCTCAAAACTTTCAAGGTTATAGCGCTTCATGAGGGCTACGCGAAAGACATTGGTAGAGGCAAAAAGCCAGCATCGCCCACTCGAGCGCTGGTTCGTGATGGGGCCACCCTCAAACGGGATCTTGACATTGTAGATCTGCTGGTCTGCGAGTTCAGTGGGGAGCGAGGTGAGGACCTTCCTTGGGTCCGCGCTGCTGAGAGCGGTGAGTGCAAGTCTGAATAGACGGATAATTGATGTCAGCCAACACGACTCTAAATTACACCTCGGTGCCAACTACTTCATAGCGCCACGTGCGCTATGAGCAGAGGTACGAACCTGTTCTTGGGGTCCTTGAGAGCCTTGTTCTGCCATGACTGCAAGACTTCAATGGAGAGCCCCTCTGCTCGGCGTGAGAGTTGCGAAAATGCAGCTTTCTCAGCATCGTGACCGGCTGGGGCGTTATCGCGGTCCTCAATCTGCATGTTGCCAAGGTGTTCCAGAACTGCCTTCTCATGTGGACTGGAAGGCGTTGACTGTTGGCTGCCCATGATTGATGCCTTGTATGAATGGATGTCAATCAAGGGCTAGATGGACGCAATGGACGAAGTCGCAAGTCGAATGTATTTGAAGGAGATGAATGGACGTGGTCAAGTCCAGGACGGCATTGCGTGAGGCAGATGATGACTGATACCAGCGGGCTGATAAGAACTTGTGGGGACTGAGATGAGAACCCTTATGGCCAAGTCAAGCCGGGAAGGAGGGCAGACGAAGGCACATGACTGGTGTCCGCCTCTTCCTATCAAGCCCAATACGTGTGATGGATGCCCACCTGATAACATGTGCCCCCTGCAGAGGACAACTCATCCTTGTTCATCAACTGCTCCCTCGATTGCGACATCTGACCAGAATATGTTCTAGGCGCTAATCTGGCACTAAATCATCCCCACACTGGTCAGAGCCACTCCACGATCTCAGCTTCTGCATCGCCGCTTACCCTAGACCCATAGCGCAATCCGTGTGAGCCAACAACAAGCAGATGTTCAATCATTTAGCAGCAGATGTGAATCAAGGGCGAGGGCTTTTGTTCTCTAGGACTTATTATAGGCGGTTTTAATCAGATAGAAGGAGATGCAGTCGGTTGGGATCCACAATGACTGAGCAGATACAATCAGCAGTTCACCATAGAAAGTGCGATTAGAAAGAACGTTTAATGGTTTCACCGAAGACCGCCTAAAGAGTTGATACAGATAGGATATATGGTTTTTTTTCACGTTGATAAGCTGCTGTATTCTGTATCCCTAGAAGCCTCTCTGTCATTCTCCATCACATGGCTTTCAAGAGTGGTTTATCAACATGATTGTAAAAGAGTGAGAAAAAGAGAGCAAGCATTTATGGCGCCCACACCGCATTCTGCTTCACTTTGTCCAACAATCGCTGTGTTTCCAGCGAATCCTCAATACTTGCGTATGCATTCTTCTTGCCCTGGGCAAAGGCTTCATAGAGCCTCAAGATGTTGATTCCAGGCGCGGCAATGCGCCCAAAGTACTCTCCCTTTTCCGACTGAAGGTCGATCTCCTCTGTCCCTGCTGCCCACTTCTTGAGAGTAAGCTTTCCTCCGGTCACTCCCATATGGAAGAATCCTGGATCACCGGTGTATACCAGCTCCCCTTCGGTGCCGGAGATGATCCAGCGAGAGCCTACCCCATCAGCCGGAGACTTGTTGGTACGCAATTGGAAAGACGCGGCAGCCCCTCCTCCAAGTACACCTTGAACGAGTATGATGTCAGGTGATGTGATTTGGTATGAAGGGTCTACAACATCGCCTTTGGCATCAAGAAGCCGGGTTGTCTTCTCTTTCGTCTTGAATGTGCTCTGGATGGTAGAAAATGTACCCAAAACAGAGATGAACGCATCGATTTCTGTAATTCAAGTTAACAATAGAATTCTTGCAAGATCCTCTTTTGGTAATAGTTCAACTTACGATGCCCGAAGACAATATTGAGACGGCTGATTCCAGAGTCGAGGTCCAGGGCCCCAGATTGTGCCTTTGGCCAGCCTTCAGAGGCATCGAGTGAAGTGTGGCCAATAAATGTGCTGTAAACGACGTCCCCGATCACCTTGCTTTCAATAAGCTCACGGAGCTTCGCCACTGCTGGGTCGCAACGGCCTTGAGATCCTATAATAGTTCTCACGCCCCTGCTCCTGGCTAACTTTGCAAGCTCGGAAGTCTGAGCCACCGAAGGAGTCGCAGGGAATTCAATAAAAAGGTCTTTATTATACTTCAAGAGGGTCTTGGCCAATGCGTAGTGCTTGTCGAGGTGCACGACAACTGCCACAAGATCAACATTTGGGTCGCTGGCGATGCCCTCCATGGATCCATATGCTTTCACGGTAGAGGAGAGATCATGACTAGCAATTGATTTTAGAGCTGACTCTTCAGAAGAATTACAGACGGCGACGAGCTCGAGGTGGGGTGAGTTGACGATGGCATTCAGGTGTTGGATGCCCCATTCACCGGCATTAAACGGCCCAGTACTGACTGGGCCAAGGCCAACAAGGCCTACTCGGAGGGGGTTCATTGCCAATTGATTGCTCCAAAGTTGATTATACGAAATAGTTGAACAGATTGATTCCTGGCAGATTTTCTCTGCCCGTACCAAGGCACAATATACCCACCACGGCGTGTGCTTCCATTTGTCTTGATTTCAAGATTCTACATATTTAACCCCTCAACTTGGCTGTTTACATCGTTGATCTTTGTTGAAACGATCTGCTACGGCATGATGGAGTGACTGTCGGTAGCCCGCTAACTCCGATGGGTTTGAGATGGGTTGCTGTGGTTGGCTTACATGTCCGATCCATGCTTTAGACCCGCTCGAACTCCGCGATCATGCTTTAACAATCTGCTCACCCCGTCAATCAAAGCCCATTTTATCAGCCTCTATCTTAATTCTCCCGAATCTAGTGGCTGAAGTTCCGGTCTTCGTGGTTAGAAATGCCTATTTCACGGAAAAAGGCCTGCACAAACTGCCGCTCTTCTAAAGCGGGCTGTGATAGGGCGCTTCCTGCGTGTCATCGCTGTGTTGAGAAACAACTCCGATGCATGTATGATGGCCGGAAACGAGACCGCTTCTCGCCTCTAGCTAGGCCATTGCTCCCACGTGTCGCAAAGAGCCATATCCAAGGATCAGCTGCAAACTCATCAGACACATCCGAAAATCCTGCTATAGGCGGTCCAAGACCACCTGCTCAATCGACAGCCGCCTTTCCCATTGAATGGTGGGGGTCAGACGAGTTTGGCAATTCTATCGACTCGACAGCAGAAAAAGGTGCTTCAAATTCTCTTATCCGACTCGAGCCTCCGATAGGGGCGTCTGCATGTAGCATTACTGGGACCCCATCTAGATTCTCCCTGGATGAAACGCTCACTGCACCTGCCTTAGGTATACCTGGCTTGAGTTATTCCACGCCCGATTCCCAGTTGAGCTCAGTTACACAACGCTCGGATTCCCGAAAGCTCAGACAACGATACCCCTTAAGGGATTGTTTGCTGGGTGTTGCTGTCTTAGGCCAGCTCTGCAGCTACCCCAAAATGATGATTGAGGGTTTACAGCTCCCTCCGTTCATCAAGGCGCCTTGCCATCAGAATGAGGAGCTCGCCCCCGGTTGTGTGACGGCGGGGAGACACCAATGCTTCCCAAAAAGACTCGATGCTTGCGCGGGCCTTGTTCAAATGTATTACTCCAGGACCGATGAGAATGTCGATGCCATATGGAGTATGATCTATGCAGAAGTAGCAAAGCTAGCATCAGAGGTTAGAATGGACCCGGAGCTTGAGCAGCTTACGACTTTACAGTGTCCAGTGCCAAATGCCGAAGAAAAGCTTGAGATCATGCAATGCCTCACAATCTTTCTGCTTTTACAGGCCGACGATCCCCAATCATATGAGGCAAATGATATTGACTTCCTGCTGACTGTTGCCATTGTATGTATCCGCTATATGTTTCAAACGTGTTGTTCTTCCTCCTGCTACGTTTTCATTTGCTAATAAGGCATTGATCTTCTTGATTTGAGCCATTATCTAATCCGTTGCATCAGGATACGTACTATGACCTCGCTTTGACTCAAGAATGGCGTTTTGAGCTCCCAAACGTCAGACCGCTGTACCGAGAGTGGATTTTCCGAGAAACCATGAGAAGGTCGCTATAGTATCATGATAAGACGTTTCAATTTTTTCTAACGTTATCATTTGTAGGCTCATGATCATTTACGGTATTTTTGATCTGCTTCTCGAAGGCATCGTTGGCACAGATAAGACTGGCTGCAAGGGTGGAAGTGGGCTGAGCAATGCCTCACTTCCCTGCACTCGGGATATGTGGGAAGCATCTACAGTTCGAACATGGGTGGCTTGTTATCAGAGATATATCTCTTCAAGGCAAAGCGGTGTGATGCTTCTCACTCGGCACATTATGGAGTTGAGGCTCACAGATCCCTTTGCAATTCCACTTGGCGATAGCCCAATATCTGAAATGGTTCACTGGTGTAAAGGAATGGACACATTGGGGAATTTGATCTGGATGGTCCTCCCTTTACAGCAGTACCGAATACGGGATGACACGCGTGCAATTTGGTGATGGAATCATGGAGCCACAAAGCTATGCCATCTGGTGGCGCAGCGTCTCGGCAGACACTCATGCTCAGAACTGGTGCTCAGAACTGGTTTAAATGCCGAGGAATGACATCCCCGTCGGCCACGTGAATAGCAACAATAATTGCGTTCAGCAGCCTATATTCGTCAGCTTAATTAAAGCGTTGTTGGGGCTTTGGGGTGAGAATGCTCGTTCTTTTGGCTTAGTGAATTTAGATTGAAACACTTCTATACTACATGATGTTTGCCCTTCATTCAAAAGCCCTCCCGGTTAGCGATATCGAAGTATCAACAGTAGGTGGGCGATACTCATTCGCTTGTAGGGGAGCTCTTTTACCCGGACAAAAGAATGAAGTTCGCGCTCTCAGCAGCAGCCACCACCATGTTGGTGGTATTCATTTGCGCAAGGCTTCGGTTGCCCCTCAGCAGCCTTGCTCTTGCAGCTCACATGGAATGCCGAGAGTTTCACAAGTCCAGGAATCTCCCTCAAGTGGTGAATTGTGGACTTGAACGCTTCTGTCTCGCGGAATTTCAGGTGCGCTTCAACGCTGGGCCAAGCAATGAAGGACACAAAGGCAACACCAGACTGAGACTCGTCCCCTCGAACAGGAACATCGTTGTCCACACTCCAGCCACAGCTGATACCCCGCCAATCTGGTGACGCCTTGAGCCCGTCAGCGACGAACTCGCCAACGCGCTTCATGGCCGTGGATCGCGAGTCGGCATCATAGTCATGTGGGAAATAGGCTATGAGGACCTCGGTCACGCGAGACCCTTTGCTGTCCAGTACGTCTTCAGGAGAGGAGTATATGTCCACGAGCTTGCTGAAGTCCTTTGCGGTCGACTCAGTATTTCTATATGCGCCAATAACTTTGACGTGAGATGCATACTCCCTACAAGATCGTTAGAACATATTGGGCAACGGGCAAAAATGCTGGCGAGAGGCTTTTATATGATGGGAATTCTGCCATGGGAAATGTTGGAAAATACGCACTCGCTCTTGCGATAATTGTTCCGATGCTCTGAGGTCTCCCAATCGACAAAGAGCCACAGATTCGCAGGGTCTTCAATCTCATGGCTTGTGTAAATGCGTTGCACTCCGGGCTGCTTCAGGGTCTCATCGAGCACACTCGACAAAGCCTTGCCAGCGTCCGAGGACTCGTCTAGAGCATTGATGCCATCTTGGAGGCGAATGCGAGAGAATTCCGTGACATTCTCGACCGGTGCAGCCATTTTTAGGTCTTGAAAAGAATAATGCGGGAATGATTGTTCCAACAGTCTGCGTCTAGCAATGAGTGAGGTGTTGCAAAGAGGATGCGGGGATGGAATGGCCGTTGATGGTGGATTCTAGAATAATCGCCAACTTGTATCGTCTGATCCCCGCTCGACCGAGGCGCCTGAATCGTGTTAAACCTTCTGTAGCGCGCCAACGCAGCCGAGTAGAAAAATAAGCGGCGTTCCAGTTCCTTCGCTCCGTGCTCACCCCGCAACTCTCGTATCCCCCCATCCGCATACTTTACTGGAGATCGACCATTACCCACCAGATTCTAGATCTGGCTAGTGAAGGCTGAGATTGGTTGCATTAACTTGCTATACTGTGGATCTCACTACTTTTCTGTTCGTAATATCCAGGCCACTTCTCTGGATGTGAAAGAAAGAGAAATGAAAGATCAGCACAGGCAAAAACACGAGACCTTCTCGCAGGAGATGAACATTATAGTGTGGAGCTACGAGGTGTTTTTGTAAGATTTTATTTCTCGTCTACTGCGTTGCAGTTGCTACCGCGATTCCCTTGTCATTCAACGTCTGCCATCGCTGCCACTTGCCAGTAATTGGTTCGTTCTTAACTGAGTTTTGTATAGTGAAACAACGTTGTATACACATCAACGCCAGTGCTCGGGCTCTTCCAACCAAAATACCTCTCCCTTGAGTGCAGCTCCCAGCCCTTGGGCACTCCAAACTCCTCCACTTCCTGCAGATGGTTGATGCCCAACAATGAATTCATTGGGGGCGGCAGCATCTTGATCCTCTCATTCTGCTCATCTGGAATTTCATCTACCCCAATAGTCACGGACTTTTGTGCTAGCATGAAGCATCGCGCTAGGACTAGAGAAACCTCGTAGGTGTTGAGGAAGTTAATGGCCTGATGATATATGATGTGGTCGAACTTCTCAGACATTCTCGGCAGACACTCCTGGACTGGCCCAATAATGACATCGCCATACCCGGCTTGCCTCGCAAGTCGAGCCATTTCGGGCGAGATGTCGATTCCCACATGCCGAGCCTTCTTGGCTTCTGAGCCTAGGGACTCGGAGACATGCTTTTCGCGAATCATCCGACCAAAAATGCCTGAGCCACAGCCAAGGTCCAGCAAGCTTCCGTTGAAGTTGTCTTTGCTCAGGAGATTGGCGATCTCGCCTTCTGCGGGGCTATGTGTGAGTTTATGGTTCTCATATCCGGGTGCAATGATATCCCACGCTTCGCTGATCTTGCCCAGACGTGATTGGCCATGCTGCTCTGCCTGCATCATATATGAAGCGAAAACGATGTTGAGCAGTGCGCGGTGTGCGCCGGGCAGGCTGTCTAGGATGACTTCTTCCTTGGGGTCCATGGTTTCAGGCAGGAATATCCCAGGCATGGGGTTTACTTCGATGACCACTGGGCTCCCATCTGGTTTAATTCTGATGTCCACGCTGCCCCACGAGCCACCTTTGTTCCCATTGACAGTGAAAGCCTCTACAGCGAGTTGCTGCAGCGTATCATAGAGTCGAGGGTCGTCATCTCGCTTGATGAGGGTCCCATCAAGCTCGGGATGGAATTTAATGTCGAATGTCAGGAAGCGGTCGGGAGATGCCACATCACCGTTGGGATATGTATAGTATACTGGATTCAGAGCAATTGGTGTCTCCCCAAATTCAATCACAACCACAGCGTAGTCTATGCCAGGTATAAACTCTTGCACGATTATATCATCGGGAAGATTGTCAACAGAGGCATGCTCGCCCTCACGAGGAACGTAAACAATGGCATCCTCGCTCGAGGGTTTTTGGGCTTCTCTTCTCACACGACCTGGCTCCAGCTGCCGATTGATTTCTGCAATGGCTGCGTCTCGTTCCGCCTCTGTGCGGCAGAGGCTCTTCTCACTCATGAATTGGCTCGCGCAGGTTCTTGCAGCCTTGACAATCACTGGAAACGAGTTCATGTTGTTGCCGGGGACAGGGGGGCTTCCTCTCTTCCGCGCAGTCTCATAGAATTCTGTCTTGCTCTTCATCTGTATATGACTTCTATAGCCAATAAAAGGAACATTGAGACTCTCAAGATATTCAACGGCCTTCACACCGGCTACTTCATCTTCTGGAGCTCCCCAGAGGAAGTTGAAGATGAAATCGAAGCCTTCGGCCACCGCATCATCAATCTGCTGGCGAAAGTTGGCCTTGTCGACAAAGCGGTGATGGAATTCGTGCTGGGATACGTAGCGTCCCGGGTCAGGATACTCATCAATCTCACGGAGTACGTGTACTTCAGGATATGTGGCTTGCAGAAGGCAGATCTTCATGGTTACGGTCAGAGTCGGAAGTAGGGAAAAGAGTGACCAAAAAGTAATCACCGCAAATGTAGATTGTGAGTTGAATGGCAACAGAATATCCAGACGAATTGAAAGGGGAAATATGGTTCGCCTCCTCATGATTTATCATCTCGCAATCAAGTTGTTCGCCAACTCAAGCCGGATGCTACAATATCCTCTTCGGACACTTGGGATCCATTATGGGATCCGATGTTTTACATTGTATGCACGGACGCGCTATTCCGGAGCTAATTGTGCCATCTGCACTTCTCTCCCCGGATACTACTAGGGAAGAAGGATCGATATTGGATACTCGTCTCTCGAGCTAGGTCGGACATGGTTTTCGTTATCTCGCAAGCCATCATGTCCTCCCCGGCTGTCCTAGCTCCGATATCTTATTTCGCCCTATGCCCACTGCCTCCGATTGACCTGAATGCTGTACTACCTCGTATTGCTTCTCGTTGTCTCATCAACCACAACTTATCCTGAATGTGGTGACACTAACTCTATTTGTTTCGGCCTCTTTCTCGCGATTCCGACATGACTCTTAGCCTAATTCTGAGACCTGTAAACAAACGGCCAAGGAGTTTCGCAACCTCCCACCCGACATGGACTTACGAAGGTTGTCGTTATCTATACACTCTTTCCAATGCCTAGAATGACACGACACAGGTTCAGAACAGGGCAGTCTGTGATTGCTCACCAATCCTGTGGGAATCCATCTTAAAGTCTACAGAGCTCTCTGGCATAACCAAACTCGAAGTGCTACACTCTTCCGAGGTGGATCCTTGCCAGTGCGTCCCGGGCTTTTTTGTACGTCTATAAGTTTTGACCCCTCGTTGAGCACAAGGCGTTATCCTTACGTCACAACGCTTGTAACACTATCGTGACAAGATCTTGAGGGGTAGAGCAAGGCCTACGAAAATAGCTAACTATCCCTGAGAAATATTGGCCAATTACGCAGCAATGTGGGTTTCTGTCGATTCGGGTATGGTGCCAGTTCTGGTGTCTCCTCCAACAAAGGATCATTATTCCAGTCACATATCATCACGACCCAATTGCGAACATTGTTCCGAGCTTACAGGACTTGCCGAGACAGTGTTCCACATTATCATCGAGCTCGTGTGCCGATTTGCTGATCCCGCGTATCACCAATCCAGAAAGATGTACTACGGTGGCGTTTTCCGATCCCGAACCTATTTGTGTCTCAGGTGAGTCGCCATTTTCACGTCATGATGCATTAAGAACAATATTACATATCACTCCCGAATAGATTGCATTCATTCCGAGCGGAGTCCTCTCACAAAAGGGTTGGGATCGTCTCCTAGTCGCACAGTTCTCCCGAAGAAGAGTACAGGCGCGGAGCAACCTGAATGGTGGCTTAGGTTCACGAGACAAAGATGTGTCGTGCTTTTCCAATTATCGTCGTTCATTGAGCTGAATATACGCAACTATGATGTGATTAGAGATTCATGGCCGTAACTCTGTAAACCTAGGAAACGTGGAAGTTTTCCGTGGTTAAACCCAACAAGCCGCTATAACATCAATGTTTATAAATAATGATTGACATCCCCGCCGAGATTCCAGTAATTCTTTCCTGCACCAAAGACTTTACCAAATTTCACTTACAACTTAAATTCATCAACTTCACACTACTTCTTCCAAAAATGGCTTCCACCGGTCTCTACTACTACTACTACTACTATTACTACTACGCCACTATGTACTACTAGTTCATCTATGCCCCCATCTTCTGTCCACAAGTATGTTTCATGCTCAAGTATCGTCTCGTTGGGCATCTTTTTTGACACAGAACTCAGGTCAATGGAGTAGATTGGGGTCTATTAGCATTGGAATGGAGTAACTAGCCAACTACACCAATTACTTTGTCTTGGTACAGGTTTTTCCCCGATGGACCGTCGGATCGGGTTTTCCTATACCGAATTGCGAATGCAGAGACACCAAAATAAACTTATTTCGATACACTCCTAAGAGATTTCAGTCGACGTTTCCGTAATCATATTTGTGAATGTGTCGAGGCCTAAGGATACGCAGACTTGGTAATATCGTACACACACATACATGATTGATACTCCCCAGTCTCCCGAAAGCGCCTTTTGCGAGGGAGGGGGAGGTTTTCCAGTTGTAACATTCAATGACAGTTTCATCACGGTGAATACTCAAATGGCTTCGTAGAATGTCCTGGTGTGATTATCATGGTCTCCGGTCTCCCCTCCCTTGCCGGTTCGGGTGCCAAAATATCTAGGTTCAGTACTACCGACCGTATTCCAGTCCTGCCCACCATCTTCCACGCTGGACTGTATTGATTGTTCGATGCCGAGAATGATGAGCTCTACTTTTCACACATCTGCATTTTCTCGCCTGGTCGTAGGGCATCATTTGAGCGATCTGACACTGGCTTGGTATGGATGTTGTGTCAACTCTCCATTCCAAGATAAGCCAGGTCGTCGTGATCAATGGACGAGCTGCGAAAAGTTTGGGTTTTCAAATCTTGATAATGGAAACACAGAATCAATACTGCATAACTCTTGTGTTTATTCAGTCAATCCACTAAGCTAGCATAAACTCCGCTATCGTCGGACCGTGGACACCCAAGGACCTTCTTCCTTCTTACATCACCATCGCTTCTACAGCACTGACAGCGCCATATGATTTGAACGGGACTGTCAGTCATGGTTAGTATCCATTCTGGTTGTTGAAATTCGAGCGCCCAGATTTTGAATTTGGCCTACGACTGATTGAGGCTTGCGTACCTTTTTTCAAGAGGAGTAAAGACGGCCAGCATATAGCTTCGCCCAGTCACTGAGGACGTAAGCGCAGCCGGTTGAATCTGAAACAGAGACGCCGCTACCAGTGCAGTCAGGAGTAGGATCGGTGAATCCGACAACTATAGCAAGGTAAGTGTTCTCCGTTAGCGAGTGATTTCAAATATTTGGAACCTTCTTCTTACGGCCACCCTAAAAACATCAAGGTGGCAGGCTCGATAACAATTCAGATGAAAACTTACGGTTGTAGGACTTGTCGATGTCGCGGTAGGAAGTCCATTTAACGGAGCTGAAGCCTGAGTCACCGAACTGAATGCAGACCTCGCGAGTCAGGACATCGATAGTCTTGATCACGGTTCCGGTGCAGTGGGCGGTATTGAAAACCTCAACCTTCCCAATAGGCTCTGCGCGAACGGACTCTAGAGCAGCAGCAGAGACGTAGGTGGTTAAACCCAAAACGGGGACGAGGAATTTGGGGAAGATCATGGTGTATGATGGTAGTTCGAGACAGTGAACGTGTTTAGTTTTTTCTTCTTGATATTCCTTTCTTGATTAATGATTCAACACTGGGACCGTGTCTGGTTTATATAACGGCCTAGATTAGTAGAAGAACAAATCAAGTCCCAAATTGGTCATTATTTAATGAGCATGATAGATCAACATTGTACCTACTGCTGTTTTATGTGAGGCGGCCGCCTGATAGAGGTTGTCCGAAATGCATACCATGCCTCGAGGCCTAAGTGAGTTGCCCTTCGTAGTTCAAGAATCCGCCAAGTTGAGCGTGTGATTGGCCAAGATACGACTAAGCCGGGGTTAGAAGTCACCTCGGCTGCGACGTTGGACAAATGCCCGAGTCTTACTCAGATCTCACTATTGCCACCTTCCAACTCAAAGCTAGACCACAAAGAGAAGGAATCAGTGCTTTTACATCAAAGCATGAAAACAAGACGAAACGCAAAACCGAGGAGAAATTCTTGGGAAATAATTGGAGTGTATAGTACGCCAAGATCATGTAAGAACCCTTCAGAGCCTGTATTCCATGATTCTAAGAAGATGCATTCTAGCAAACTATAACATATCCTTCCGTTGTTTGTTGGGAACAGCCTATCCTCCCTATGTTTACCTTTGTTGTGAATCAAAATCCATCGGCTACAGAGAGCGACGGGGGGTTATAACGGCAGGTAAGACAGAACATGCCGGGGAACTGTTCTGGCAGGTGAGCGGCTGCCATTACCCTTTCAGGCACATTTGATGAGTTTATCTCGTAATTCCGCGGTGATTTAAGCCAACCGAGGAGTTAGTTCCCGATTGTGAAACTCAACTGCCGGATTCTTAAGCTCATCTACTAAAAAAGGAGCTGCGGTCTTCCCTTGGGTGTTGAACACCCATGAAAATCAACAGCGTTACAGGGGTTATTAAGTGTCAGGGAAAATCATCTTCATGGTTTCCCGCTTAGTAAGAAGATATTTTGTAACTTCCTCCCAGAAAGCCAACCAACAGTTTTGTTGGATCCCATTTCAGACACATTACAGTTGAAACAAGAGACATGGTTGCGAGAGAGACTTGTGTGCGCGTCAATGCAAACCTCCTTTCAAAAATTAAGGCCGCCACTTGGTATGCCTCGCATACCATTTAAGGTACTGCTACGCCCCCTTTCACCGTTTCATGGGTTGTTCCATTAAAGAAGTTATCCTTGGTTTAGACCCCTGGCCAAGCGCAGCATAGCAACTGCCGGAACCGTCCAACATGTCAGCATCGAGATTTGACGCTGCTAGGATGTGTCGTTATCACTCAGCTGGTTTTCTACAACGTATACCTGATAACGTTTTGCTGACGACAATGATGAATTGCCTTCCATTTCAACCCGTGTTCTATCCCGTGAAAGCAACAGACACCAAATGGCCATTTAGATGGACGTATCAGCACTTGTGGCTCTCTAACATTCACTTCGCTATACCTACTAGTATCAAACATTAGGACAGCCCTGATACTGGTCATGGCCTTTTGGTAGGGGAAATACTCCTGCTCTAGATGCTATTTTCCGGTCAATTCCCATACATATATGGTAGCAATAGCCCAGTAGGCCAGGTTTCGCAAAAGTGCTTCTATTTCTCCTATATCAGCGGGTTTGCACCTGCAACCTTCATCCTCGGCAGTGCCCCGAACTCAGCGGTCTCTTGAAACATTTCAAATAAACTCTCCAATGTATCAACGAATCCATTGAAGCCAAACCGCCGCACTTTATTCATCGACAAATTAGCGCGTCGTTCATAGTCAAACTCCGAGATAACCGTCTCCATAGCTGGATCGTCGAAGACATTACGTTTGACCTGACCAGCCAATCCAGCCATGATTTGCTCCCAAGCTACACGGTTCTCGGGTTGCTTGAACCATTCAGCGATGCGGAACTTGATTCTAAGAGCCGTCGGGGGACCGTATCCCAGGGGACTATCCTTGCCACCGGCGAACTCGATGATCATGAACTTGGATGCATCGTGATCAGGATTGACCACGCCCATCTCTACGCCGTACCAACGAGCCAACTCGTTGAAGAAGCGGTCCCAAGTGATGGTAGCGCCATCCTGTTGGTTAAAGGCATGGTTTCTGCATTTCTCTTCCAGCACCGCCCATTCACTTAGATACCCTCCCAGACGGGCAGTAAAATGCGAATACTCAAACTGCCACGATTCAAAGTCTCCTCCAAAGTATAGAGGCTCACCCTTTTGGGCTTGGACGGCAGCGTAGATCGCGAAGGGATAAAACGCATTTAGGGGAGCACGCGGAGCGACGCCAATAACACCAACGGGACGAACGACATTCCATCCCGTTTGGGGGTGCTTCTTGCAGTACTCGAAAAGAAGGTCTTCCTGAGAGTAATAAAAGTTTGTCTGGAGATGACGTGGTTTCGGGTCAGATTCCACCAGCGGTGCTCGACAACGGCCGATATGAAGGCCGTAATTCTTCCCGCCCGTCTGCAGCAGAATGCGTTTTAGTTCGAGATTCGCAAGCTCCAAACTTTCAAGAAAGTTCTTGAACATGGGTACATTGATGTCTGCCAACGCATCAGCCATCTTCGTACTCATGCTCGAGTCGCCCGTCTTAGGCTGTAGATAGGCGTAGAAGAAGACATAGTCAGCCTTGACACCAGCCTTCTGGAGGGTATCGGCAATCTCCTCACTAGGTTGGGTGAGATCAACAGAAACTTCTTTGATATGGGAGCGAAGTGACTGAGGGATCAGAGCCCGCTGCTCCGCAGAGAGGCCGCTCCGCGATAGAGAATAGATGGTTGACCATCGCTCAGGGGCATCCAAAAGAGCACGCAGGGTTGCAAATCCAGAGATACCGTTGGAACCGGTGATGATAGCATTGAGGTTACGGATGGAGGGGTCAAAGTTGGGCAGGTTGCGGTAGATGCCGCACTGCCGTAAGGGATAGTCGGTAGAGCTCATAGTAGATAGAATGAAGCTGGATGTAAACGAGGAACAATATCAATTTGAACGGAGATATCGCTAATAAATGGGACAGTAATAAAGAAATATCGCGCACCCGTGCCCAGCACTGTAATCCGAGTGGAGAGACTGATTGATGCATCGTGGCCTAAGCACTGTGGATCGTCTGCATAATGAGTGGTTCAGGATCGATTTAACGATATTCATTGGATCATACTTGAGGGAGCATGAGAGATGGGGATCAAAGTTGCACCACCATTAGTAGTAGTATTTCCTGGCAATCATGTTGATAGACGTAGTTCCTAGACTCACCCCACAGAAGATACCAAGGGTGACGAAAGTCCTGCTCATCCAACGGCCAACTTATTGTTCTCGAGAATGTTTTTTTAGCCATTACTTCAGCCAGACTTCTGAAGACAACCTTCTATTCCCTTTTGTTGGCCTTCGGTGCTGTCTTGAACTTAACAATAATCACCGAGTCCAGTCCAATACCCGTGAAGTAGCTTGTTAGACAAATGCCAAGGCAACCCGCAACGGGGAACACGGCAGTACGGAAATCCGGCAACTTGATTTCAGCATGGCTATGAAGGAAAACACTTCGACAATCAGAGAGAAACTCCATAGCATCAACAGCATAAAATGTCCATCTCTGCGGCTCTTTACCTTTACTTATTGGAGGAAGACATCTGTTCTTGGTCATTATGCTCAGCATGATCTACCACGCTATCACAGCCACCCGCTCTATGTGGAGTCGATCTCTAGAAATGCGAGTAGTGAGGGGCTCCCGTGTGCCCCTTCTATCCGGGACCTAGCTAGCCAAGCCACATACCTTCAGGGGCCAGCAAAGACGTTCTTATTGATGCTTTCGTACAAGAATCATAAAGCTTGAATCTATAATATTCACATTAGCGGAACTAGACATGCCCGTGTTAATCAGTTGGGGAATTGCGCACAGAGAGAACTCCATTCAACGTCTCGAGAGAAGGCGAAATTAGTTAGTGCTAGGGGGCGTGATCGGGCTGGTATTCTGCCAGTTTCATCCTTAAGCCGGCCTTCAAGTATTCATATCCGGACTTGACTATGACCGCAGTGCAGCCAAAAATGTATTTTGGTCGAGCTTACTGTTATGAACACTAGGCACAGGTTTCTCCTCATTCTGTATCCCAGTTATGAGCCACGTCCACAGCGAGGGGCTCTCGTTGTTCTTGAACCTAGCAAACCCCTTTTCAAGGAGGTGGATACCAGTAAATTTCTCTCTGGACTGCACAGGCGGGGCATATCATGGGCAGATGGAGCCCAGATGTTGTACCAAGAGTAATCAGTTCCCGCCAAATAATGGATATCATATAGCCTGAGACGAAAGCCACGCCTCTGATGCTAGAATACGATGATCTCGACTGGCCAACGCTGTGCTTCCAGCCTCTGAGCAGATCTTCTTGTGTAGTATGCTACTATTGAACAGTCTGGAATCATATGCTTATGATTTCGGGCATTCCGATCCGGACTGAATTGGTAACGGATCAAATATGTAGATGTGGCTTATGGAATGGTTAGCCGCGTTATCCCGATCTTCGCTGGCACCGATGCCGGCGATATTTCCCATCAAGGACAAGGAGCATCCATCTCGTAGGGGCAACATTGCCACGCGTCGCCGCCATACTGAATGGAATGTTACATGCAGGACCGCAGTTCTAGAAACTAGGAACTTAATGTCTAGCATGCGTTTTAGTGACCAACGCGGAGCATTGGGGGCCAAACACATCAGGTGAGTGAAAAATGCTTGGGCACATGATGAATTTTGTAGTTGAGTGAGATCGCTCTACCTATTACGGCTGACAACTATCGGACACTTCTTTAAAACAATTATCTTCATTTCCATGAATGTAGAAGAACAAAGAGAGACTTGAGGGCTTAATTAAACTTACCTTCTTCAGCACAGTCGTTGGATTCTCGCGAGAGCGTGTCATCAACCATTGCGTGAGCACGAGCCCTAGCCTTTCATGCATGGATACGGTATCCGCGGCCTTCATCCGATGATTTGTACATATGCAGCTTACGATCGATCACGCCTCGGCTAATGCCGCTAATTGTTCCAGATTTACCTTATCCACTACTAAAATATCCTACGTGCTCATTCCAAGCAACTCAAGACACCTGCTTTCGGTTAGTGACCTGATAGTATCTCCTGAGTCTCGAAACTTTCTGTTCTGTATAAGTCACACTAATGTAGCAATTAAGCATCTCTTCATCACATAGGAGTAGAGGGCTTCGAGGCTTCTAATTGGAGGTAATGGATTCATGTTAAGGTCGTTAGAGTAGAACCACATATTGCGACGATTAGTTGACGGAGAGGCGTATAGTCTCCATATTTGTTGGATGATTGAAAAAGCATGAAGTTCTACCTTCCTAATCTGTCATTTTTCCATTTATGCATGAGCGGGATGGTGCGTGTTTATTCTGATCAAGATTATCATCAGTAGGGGTCACAAAAGCAATGGCACCAGGCCAGGCCACAAGAAGTTGATGAACCGATAAATGGAAAAGCTCTCAAGCACAGCGGCAACCGCATGCCGATTTATGGTATGATTAGGACTGGGACCTACTTGCCCAGGGCTTGCCATGAGGATGCCAAGAGTCCTCAGCCATGTGGGAGTATGAGGCTTTTCTTGAATCACCCGTTGGACTACCTAGAAAATGCTAGACTGGAGCAAGCCAAGAGCCAATCTTACCCTCCTCAAGGATGAAAAGGTCGTATCCGATATCGATTGGGTAATGAACTGCAGTCAAAGCAACCTAGCCAGGATCCATTGTGGAATCGGTCCCCATCTGATCCCCATCCACTACCAGTAGCATCTTATCTGATGATCTGATAAAAATTTTCATTTGGGGCGGTCCGCAATGCATCCGGAGGATAATGCCCAAAAGTGACAGGATGTGACAGGCAAGGGTGGCGAGCAAGCCATCAAAGGCAGAGGGCTGAAGAAGTGAGTTCGTTCCCTCGCCTTGATGGCTTTTTCAGGCGTTTGTTGCAGCTGTTGCTCCATTCATGATCCACAACCATCCCCCTGCTGTCGCCACTTTGGAGGGTGAGGGACAATGATTCTTGCCGTTCTCTCTACCTTCGCATGGGCTTACTTTGCTGTCCACCTATTAGGAATCTTTGTTGGACCCCATCACACCCTCCTTGATCAATTAGAGGCTGGGAAAACCCGCCGCTCCTCTCACCTGTCCAAAATTTTCGATTCCCACACCTAGCCCTGTTGGTCCCTCCGCGGACCGAATGGGCCAACCTACCGTTCATGCATGCATGAAGCCACCGGAATAGCAAAAAGGGCCGTAGTTCGATGCCATTGAGTGGGCCATGGCCCGGTTATCGGGAGGCCTACGACGGATATAAACTCGATGCCCGTCAGTTCAATGCTGATCGATCCTGGCCTTCACTCCCTCTAATAGCCGTGCTAGCAACACAAAGGGTAGCCTTTTTTGCAAAGAGAACACGAGCCTCTACCATGGCTGTAGCTATCAACACAACTGGTCCTGAGGAAGACCCTGAGAAGCACAGCCATGTTGTGCAAACTAATGCCGTCCCTGTAGATACCCTCAGGGACTCGGACGAGGAGTCCGACGTCAAACAGGAGGGTGTCAAGAATGCCGAAGCCATCACGTCCCTTTGGCCCCGTAACATGCTATGGGTGATTTTCGTTCTGTGAGTTCTGTCCCCAGGCTCCTTTCAACATCAGATGTCAATCCTCTTCGAAATCTCGATAATGAAAATTAGGTGCTAACAAACAGTTTCTTTCAGGCTCTGGCTCGTCTCTTTTTCCATGGCCCTGCTCGGTAGCGTTGATGGAGCACTTTCACCTTACGTTACTTCATCGTTCTCTCAGCACGGTCTTCTCGGCGTCATCAGCATCGTATCGCGAATCATCGGCGGTGTCGTTACTCTCGCCATTGCCAAGACGATTGATATCCGTGGCCGCCTCGAGGGTTTCATTGGAGCCGTCGTCCTGGTTGTTGTTGGCGCGATCATGAAGGCTGCCTGCAAAAATGTCACCACATACGCTGCTGCTGCCGTCTTCACATGGGTTGGCAACGTTGCTGTCGGCTTCATCATCGATATCTTTGTCGCTGATATCACCACATTGAGAAACCGGATGATCATCTTCACTCTCAACTCAACGCCAAACATCATTACTACATTTGCTGGCGCCAAGATTGGGGAGCTCTTCTACCTTTACCACAACTTCAGACTGGCCTTTATCGCCTGTGCCATCATCTTTGTTGGCCTTTCTCTTCCGGTCATCTCCATCATGTGGTACTACGAGCGACAGGCGAAGAAGGCTGGCTTGATCCGCGAAAAGTCCGGCCGGACTACCTTTGAAAGCCTAAAGTACTATTGGATCCAGTTTGATTGTAGGTTATCATCCCATCCCCCTCCCCTAAACTGGGCAGTTTAGGTAGTTGCTAACCAAGAGCAGTTATCGGCATGATCCTCATTATTGCCGGCTTCGCTCTCCTACTTCTGCCATTCAGTTTGGTAAGAACCATTGGAGGCGGTTGGACCAGCCCCACGGTCATCGTCATGATTGTCCTTGGCGTCGTGATCCTCGGTTGCTTTGTCGCGTGGGAGAAGTTCTTCGCCCCCGTGATGTTCTTCCCCTTCCATCTGCTCAGGGACCGCACCATCTTGGGTGCTGCGCTTGCCTACTTCGTCATGTTCCTGTCCACCTTGTAAGCTTATCTCTGTGAGCATCTAGAAGCTTCCGTACTGACTTTTGTCTGCAGCATCTGGAACGGATATTACAGCTCTTATCTTCAGGTTGTTCACGGGCTCAGTATCAGTATCTCCAACTATGTTCTCAACGCATACTCGCTCACTTCGTACTTCTGCTCGCCATTCATCGCTTGGTAAACAGCCCTCCCTCTTTTATCTCACCGATTTTCCCCGAAGCTAATCAAATCTCGTTCTTAGGTATATCCGATGGTCTGGTCAAGTGAAGTGGCCTGCAATGATCGCCGTCCCCATCTACCTGATGTCCACCGCTTTGATCATCTACTTCCGCAAGCCCGATACATCAGTAGGCTACGTCACCATGTGCCAGGTCCTCATCGGTTTCTCTACCGGTATGCTATCCACCATGTCACAGCTGATCCTGATGGCTGCGGCTGGCCACGCGAATGTTGCCGTCGCCATCGCCATCTACGGACTCTTCGGCTCCATTGGCTCTTCGACCGGATACGCCATCGCCGCCGGTCTCTGGACCAACCAGCTCCCCAACAAGCTTGAGAAGTACCTGCCCGAGGAGAGCAAGAACCTCACCGCGACTATCTACGGCGACATCAAGCAGCAGCTGGCCTACCCAATTGGCCATCCGATCCGTGACGCTGTCATCCACGCCTACGGTGATGTCATGCGATCCATGACCATTGCTGGGGCTTGCCTGTGTCCGCTTCTCATCGCCTCTATCTTGATGTGGAGGAACATCAATGTCAAGAACATTCAGGAGGAGGAGAAGTCCAAGCGTGGCAACATCTTTTAGAACGGCCAGCCCATTAATCTCACACTGGCAATCCAATTTCAACATCCCCCTCCAAACGATAGCGGCATCATTTAGTAATATATCTGACAATATTGAAAGATCAATTCATTGGCAGTTCCAATATAACCAAATATGCGTACATCCTGCTTCTACGAGTATTCGTTTCTGGCGTCTGCTGGTGTTCTTGATTTCCAGCTTGACAGAATGGTCTCGTTTTCCAGCTTAAGACGACTCATGATCTCCATTTGATTCCTATTGCTTCTTCATGTTTCCTGCAATGTAGAGAAAACAAGTCTATTTCTATTCCCATTCTATTGCCAAATCACTCGTAATTAATATAAACCCTCCCCTCCCAAGGAGCAAGCACTGGCTGCTGACTCTTCTGCTCCAATTCGCCTCGCGCCAACGTACTGACCAACAATCTAGGCTCGTCCCCATCCATCTCTTCCGCAATATTGGGTCCTGCCCTCACCTCCTTTGACATGTTCAACACCACGACCGCCTTCTTGCCGGAGCCCTTGGTATCTCTCTTGATGTACGAAAACACAAACTCATTCTCGGGGTCGATGAGCTTAAATGAGCCGAACACGAACAGCTGCTTATGCTGCTTTCGCAGACGAAGACACGACTTGTAAAAGCTCAATATCGACTCTGGATCGTCACGCTGCCGCGCCGCATTGATGGATCTATACTCGTCGTGGACTCTCATCCACGGCTTCGCATCTGCTGTTGTGAACCCAGCATTTGGAGAGTCATCCCACTGGAAGGGAATCCGAGAGTGGTCGCGAGCCAGGTGGCTCAGGCCATGCAGCGTCTTGCGGATGCGCTCCTCGTCGCCAGACTCGACGGCCTCGGCGTAGAAGCCGCTGCTCTCAATGTCCTTGTACTCGTCGATCCCCCACGAGGAGGGCATGTTTGTCATTCCAATCTCCTGGCCCTGGTACAGAAACAGAGTCCCCGTCAGTGTAGCCTGCCACAGAGCGATGGCCTTGGCGGATCTGTTCCACATATCAGGCGATGAAGTGTCGCCGAAGCGGCTCACGGCGCGAGCATTGTCGTGATTTTCAATAAAGGCCGTTGTCCATGCATCCGTGCCCTCTACAAAGCTCTGCCATTTCTCAGTTGTTTTCTTGAGGGTTGGTAGACTGAATGGCTGGTAGATATATTTCGGTCCCAGAATGTTGCCCGTGCCGAGGCGGATGAGGGAAAACTCGAAGACCATGTCAAGCTCCCGGGCGGCGGCGGAGACATACGGCACCACCTGGTCGGGATGCGGCGTGTTGGACAGCTCGCCAATGGAGATTGCATTGTAGGGCGCAAGAGCTTTCTGGTTCATCTCATGGATGAACTCGTGGATCCTAGGGCCGTTGCACCACATCTCGGGAGCTGACTGGTGAGGAGATTTGGGATCCGTAACAGGAGCATCCACGAAATCCTGTCGCTTGGAGTATTTATTGACGGTATCTATGCGGAAACCGTCGACTCCTCGGTCGAGCCAGAACCGCATTGTATTGTCGTAGATGGCGTTGCGACACTCTTCATTCTCCCAATTCAAGTCTGGCTGGTCTGACGCGTATAGGTGCAGGTAGTATTCGTGCGTTTTCTCATCCCAAGTCCAGGTTGGTCCGGCAAAATAGCTGCGCCAGTTTGTAGGTGGGCGGCGGACACCGTTCTCATCGTAGCGCGCTGGCTTCCAGATGTACCAATCGCGTTTGGGGTTGTCTCTGGATGATCGTGACTCCTTGAACCACTCGTGTTCCTGGGAGGTGTGATTCACCACTAGATCCAGCACTACCTTCATGCCTCTGCGGTGTGCCTGATCCAGCAGTTCGTCCACATCCTCTATCGAACCGTAAGGCTCGTAGATCTTCTGATAATCAGACACATCGTAGCCCATATCCTTCTGGGGACTCTCAAAAATGGGCGACACCCAGATCACATCTACCCCAAGCTCATGGAGGTAGTCGACCTTGGAGATGAGGCCTGGCAAATCGCCCCAGCCGTCGCCATTTGAGTCTTTGAAGCTGGCCGGGTATACTTGATAGATGGTGGCATCTTTCCAGTAAGGCTCGCTGGACCACCCATTGTGTTTCTCGTATGCAATTGCTCCCATCGCGGCGGTACAGAACGGTGAGCTAATTCCATCCACCAGCTTACGGCCAGGTTAGGAGGAAGGGACACGTAGAGGCGGAACGTGATCAAATTGACAGGAAATAGAACGAGACGTCGGCTGACTTGAAATCTATTATGTGCCCGCAAATTGCGGAACTCTCCATATGTTAGTAATCGTGCTAGAGGACCCCGAAAACGCCTCCATCGTACGTACCGACTGTGCATGAGAGCCTTGGGAATGGGAGGCTCCTGTTGGCGGGCAGACCAAGGCCCAAGCCCACAGGGATGAAGCGGAGGCTCCGTCTCGAACCTCGCCATGATCCACCAAACTCCTGTTCCCTCCGCTCCCGGTGCAAATTTCTCCAATAGCGTCCTGAATCCCCTACGAGGGGTGGAGATCATTGCCTCAAAGAGTCGGAGTCTCCTGTAATGACAAGCAGTTTCTCCTCCCATCACACGACTGATGAAGCAGCCCCCCGCAACCAACTCCATGGATTTAGCCAGTCTGGCTGGAGAAAAGCAAACAGGCTCAGGTCTCCCCGGGCCAAACTAGAGCCAGGAAGATGGGGAGGGAGGCTTAACCCCACATTAGAAGCTATTATCTCGGTAACCGTCAAGCCATTTGATGCCGTCTCCAACACAAATTTTCGGTTCATCGCTGAAGCATAAATAGGCTGTCGCAAGCCGTATCAATTCCCTGCTTCATGCTACATCCAACCCATCCATCTCTCTATTAACCTTCTTCCCCTTATCATCTCAAAGTCCTCTCACCGGCATGGCTGAAGCAAAGTCAGCAACGGGCAACACCAAGCCCGTGTCTGAGCGCAATGACTCCATCCAAGCCGACGTCCTCGCCGCAGAGGCCGCCCAGGCCGCACGCGCAGAGCACGAGATGAGCCTCTGGCAGGCCGTCAAGACGTACCCCAAGGCGATTGGCTGGTCGATGCTTGTGAGCAGCACCCTCATCATGGAGGGCTACGACCTGGCCCTGCTCGGCAACCTCTACGCTTCGCCCGTCTTCAACAAGAAGTACGGCGTCTGGAGCGAGGCCAACAACAAGTACCAGATCTCGGCGGCGTGGCAGTCAGGCTTGTCCAACGGTGCTCGCGCGGGCGAGATCATCGGGCTGATTATCGCTGGTTGGATCACGGATCGATACGGATCCAAGATGACCACGATTGGTTTCCTCGTCATGATGATTGTCACCATCTTTGCTCTGTTCTTCGCCCCCAACATTCAGATCCTTGTTGTTGGAGAAGTCCTGTGCGGTAAGTGGCGCGCCAGATATCGCGAGATGCTCCAAATGCTAACCTTAGACCCTTGCCAGGCATCCCGTGGGGCGCATTCCAGAGCGTAGCTGCTCAGTACGCATCGGAGGTTGCGCCAGTGGTCCTCCGCCCGTTCCTCACGACATATATCAACATGTGCTGGGTCATGGGTCAGTTCTTCGCGGCTGCTGTTAACCGTGGATCCGTCGACTTCACAGACTCGCGTGCCTACCGCATCCCCTTTGGCGTGCAATGGCTGTGGCCAGTCCTGATCCTCTCAGGCCTTGTGTTTGCACCAGAGTAAGTATTCTTGATGTCCCTAGAGCTGTCCTACAAGCATAATCTAACACGAACAGATCCCCATGGTGGTATGTCCGCAAAGGTCGCCGCGACGAAGCGCGCGCGGCACTCGTGAGACTCACGAACAAGGACCAGCCTGGCTTCAACCCCGACGAGACCATCGCCATGATCGAGCACACCAACGAGATGGAGCGTAGGGCCAAGGACGGCACGACCTACATGGACTGCTTCAAGGGGATCGACCTCCGCCGCACCGAGATCGTGGTGGGCATCTGGACCGTCCAGACCCTCGGCGGCCAGAACCTGATGGGCTACTTCAGCTACTTCCTGACGCAGGCCGGCATGAACACCCGCAACTCCTTCTCCCTCTCCATGGCCAACTCGGCGCTGGGCATGGTCGGCACGGCAGGCTCGTGGTTCCTCATGTCCAAGATCGGCCGCCGCAGCATCCACTTCAGCGGCCTCTGCACCCAGCTGCTCATCCTCGTCATCGTCGGCTCCCTGTCGTTCGCCAAGACCAACGCCTCCGTCTGGGCCATCGGCGGCATGCTGATTCTCTTCACCTTCGTGTACGACTTCACCGTCGGGCCCGTCACCTACTCGCTCGTGTCGGAGCTGTCGTCCACGCGGCTCAAGGCCAAGACCATCGTGCTCGCGCGCGCGGCGTACAACGCCAGCAACATCTTCGTCAACGTCATGACCAACTACCAGCTCTCGTCCACGGCCTGGAACTGGGGCGCCCGCGCCGCCTTCTTCTGGGCCGGCACCTGCCTGCTGTCGTGCGTCTGGGTCTTCTTCAGGCTCCCGGAGCCCAAGGGACGCACGTACGCCGAGCTGGATATGCTGTTTGAGCAGCGCACTCCCTCCAGGAAGTTCGCTTCTACACATGTCGACCCGTACAGGGCAGAGGCAACAGACGCTAAGATTAAGGTGCAGCAAGAGGAGGCAATCTAAATATGGCAAGTGGCGGAGGGAACAGTTTTAATATTAATGTATATCAGAGAACAGCAAGGGATGCTACTGCTGTTTTGAAAATAACATCACTGTGATTCCAGATTTTCCATAGTGAGGCTCTCAATTCCTCCCATCTCAAGGCTAGGCAATGTTTGCTGAATATGCTTCCCCAATAAATCATCGTAGACGTCAGCGCCTCCCGGGAGTCTGCTGATGAGGCTTCTCAAATAGGACAGATCATCCTTAGGTGAACTCTCGATTTCAATGCCACGCTGGTAGGTCGGTGTCAGAGGAATTCTAGCCAAGACATCCACCAGGGATGATGCCACATCAAAGAGCTTTTCTGTCATGCCCATGCCGTGCACGCTGAAGCTCGAAGTCGGGAGGTCGCGAGTAGACAGCACAAGCTCCCTAGCCACATCAATCGGGTACCGGAAGGTCAAGCTGCGCTGATGAGACTCTTCCACGAGGTATCCGAGGTGCAGGCGCAACTGCCAAATAATAACCCGTAGCCACAGTTGAGTAACCCTCAGGTTAGCTTTCTGAGTGTCGTGAAGACTCGGGTCCAACCGCAGTGCAGAGTTGACCTCTAGCTCCACACGGTTCAGTGAGTCTGGCGTTGGCGAGATCATCAGAGTCTCCCTGTTCAGCAAGGCGATAAAAGATGTGTCAATGGGTCGGAACAAGGCCGCGAGACTCCAGAACCCGACCAGTGACGGGTCGCTTGAGTCCAGAGTAGGCGACTCTTTCGTAATTTGGAGAGTAACCGGGCGTCTGTAGCGTATAGCATGTGATCTCTCAGATACAAGGAGTACCCAAAAGAGGCGATCCATGATCAAACGGGAGGTATCGTTCGTGCCTTCAGGCCGGAAGAGTATCATCAAAGTGGTAGTCTCACGCAGGTATCTGAATGAGCGGCCATGGTGGCTGAGTACAGCCTCGCAAGCGTAAAGGAAGAAGGAAACCAGGCAAGTTTCCAAGCTAATGGGCGATCTCCGGGACATGTTCTGATAAGTAGAGATGAGCATCTCCAGGAGCAGGCGACCGAATGCGAGGTTCTTGTCGGGAATGACGCCCTGCTGGAACAGAGACTCGGGCTCCTCGGTCTGGAGCAATACCTGACACGCCATTCCTGCCAGTACACACAAGCTCTCCAGGCCAGCATCAGGCGACGCAGCCGTAGCTCGGAGAGAGGCAACGTAATCGAGGGTGAGGATGGGGATCGTAGGGTGCAGCCGGTCGAAGAACCGCTCAGTGCAGTAGTCGATCACACGGCTGGAGAGCAGCTCTGCCAACTGAGGCCCGGGAGCCGGGACTGAGGCACTCAATGCTACTCTAGGCTGTGGCACACGAGTGCGGCATTCATTCGCAAGACCAGACTCAATACACCGCCTGCACGGTCTGTACTCGCTGCATCCCCTCCTCAACCTCTTGCAACGGTCGCACGCTCTGGGCACCTGCAGCCTCTTGGTAACAGGCGGGGTATTTGTCGGTGCCCCAACCCAACTTGCTTCTTGGAGGGCCGGAATCGATGATGCTACTGAATCGCCAGGGGATTCATCTGTGGACGCAGCCCCCATGTGGTCCGAGGCTTCGTCCATCGCTGCCCTCTGAGCTGGATTTGGCGCCCAGCACGCGTTTGATGTCCCCAGTAGCGAAGGATTGTGATTCAAAGATGCCAGGCAAGGGTAACAGAAACATCATACTGGGCAATATCAGCTTTGCAAAGACTCCTGCGACGATGAGGGTGTCGCTTGCCTCAACATTGATTGACGGCTTTGCGGGGAGGCAGAAAAGAGTCGCGACACCTGCAGGATATTTACAGGCGCGCTCCAGTGGACTTAGGCTATTTGGCAGGCGACGCTTACCCGAAGTGCTCGGGACTGGCCCAGACAGAGCGAATGTAATTCGATAGAGATTGACACGCATGCGCAAGGTAGGTCTCTCGATTGTAAGACGTGACTGGGAGATTGATTGTCCAGGTGTAGCTAACGCATTTTTTTTATCTTAAGAAAAAGAGAAGGAGAAAAAGAGATTCGTAACTCATTGCAATGTCGTGTCCCCGTCGCTCTGCCTACCCTAAAGTCATAAACAGCCACCATAGAGCCATTCGAATGGCCCTCAAACCCTCCAACCCATACTCATGAAATGCATAAAACATCAAGGCATCGTTGGCAGCGCCTCCTTTGCCTTCTCGGTGCAAAGAATATGACCAATAGTTTCCTGTCCAGTGGCCCAGGCCAAAGGCGTCAGGCCGTCTTGATCGACCGCCATGATGTCGGCACCCTTTTTGACCAGAGCCTTGACCATCGCCTCTCGCCTCGTAATCACTGCCCAGGCCAGAGGTGTCCTGGCAAGCGTGTCTTTGGCTTCGATGTCAGCGCCGTTATCGAGCAGCATTTGGACGACCGGCATATGCATTGTCGTAACTGCCCTTGCGAGCGGTGTCATACAAGCCATCTGGTCCCTGGCCTCAATATCCGCACCTTTCTCCAGCAGCATGTAAACAACAGCTTCGTGCCCTCGCTCGGCGGCCCGCGCCAGCGCCGACCTGCCGACTTCATCTCTTGCTTCGATTTCTGCGCCTTTGTCGAGCAGCATCTGGACGATGGTCTCGTGTCCTCTGTCAGCAGCACGCGCGAGTGGTGTCCTTCCGTGCTGGTCTCTGGCGTTGACGTTGGCGCCCTTGTCCATCAGTAGTTGCACAACGGCCTCGCTTCCCATTTTCACAGCCCGGGCTAGCGGGGTCCTGCTGAGCGAATCCTTGGCCTCAATGTTGGCTCCCTTATCGAGCAGAATTTGGAGGATCGCCATGTGCCCGATCGTCGCGGCCCGCGACAAGGGTGTCCTACCGAACGGCAGATCTTGAGCTTCAATGTTGGCGCCATGCTCAATCAGTACATGGACAGCAGCCACATGCCCGGACTCGACGGCCCAGGCCAAGGGTGTTCTTCCTAGCAGATCTCTAGACTCGATACCGGCTCCTTTGTCGAGTAGCAGCCGGACGAGAGACTCGTGCCCGATCGAAGCGGCCAGCGCGAGAGGCGTTCTGCCCTCGATATCTTTTGCCTCAAGCCAGACCTCATTCGACCTTTTCCCGGCGTGCTTCTTCGTTATGAGTCCGGCGCCTGCCTCATCCTCAGTCGTGGCATGCTGAATTTCAATGGTCTTTTCAGTCCATTCTTCCACGGTCTTGGTGCTCCCGAGCGCCGCGGACAGTGACAGTCTCGGGTCGAGAATGTGCCGGAAATTCACGATCCCGAATTGTCTCGCCAGCCAATTCTTCGAAACCGCCCGGTACTTGTGCACACGATTGAAGTGCAATCCCGCGACAGCCATGGCTTGAAGTCTTGAGATTCACTGTGTTTGAAGAAGCTCCGACTCTAGCAACCTCGCATGGCGAGATCTGTAAGCTGTTGGTGCCCTCAGCTGATCTCACAGAGACCCTGACCCTGCGTTCCAGGCGGGTCTGTATTCAATATTCTCAGCCAGGCAGTGCTGACTGGGGTCCGAGTCAGGCAGCAGGACGAAAGTGGCGCTGCGTGGGTTCTGCTTGAACTGATGACCACAGACGAACAACAAAAATAGGATACAAATGCAAGGGAGGAGAGCAAGAGTACTCGCCGGAGTTCGTGATGAGAGATGAACACGGCATCCAAACACCACGAGTCTTCAAGAGGTCAAGAGGGAGCTTGAGGGGGACCTCATGGACATTCATGCGCCGCCAACAATTGGCTTAGGCACCATGAAGCCCAAACTGTTGGTGGATGTGCCGCCTGCAGCCCGTGTTTCAAGTTTCCGGTACATGACGGCAAAGTGCGGGACAAACGTGGCACCCAGGCCACCGACATTGTCTTCCAACGACAATACAGAAATGAAACAATCAAAACTTTCAGTGGCAGTATGTCAAGACAATGGACAATTCAAATAGAGAATTACTTTATTATTATTTTCTCCGTGTGAATGGAAGAACAGCTCGCCCACAGCGCAACCTACATTTCAGGGGCAGCTGTGCCGTCGTTGTGCTCGGTGTTTTTCCACTTCCAGACACTTGCAGCCAACACACGCCATGGGCCATCATTGCTGCTGGGCTTCCCGATTTAGCGAGGCGATTAACCGAGCTGATAAACATGAGCTGCGCCCGACGTGTGAGTAAACACTCGACGCGCCAGCTAAACATCTTCCCCGTCCCTTGGCAACATTAGTCACAGATAATTAGTAATTGAGATCCGACAGGAACGCGTATCCCTGAGGTTCTCGGACTTATCGATCAGTTTCTCTGGTCCGCTAGATTTGTTTAACCGTCAAGGTTCAATTGACGACAGTATTGAGCATTTGATAGCTCGCATTGTCAAGCATCCATGCTTTCACAGTGCTCACCGCCCAAGTGGCTGAAATAAAACATGGCACACCAGAACTCTTTTCGTGCAAGCTGAAGACCTCGTTCTGTTATTAATAATACTTCAATAATAACAGTAAAATAATTTATTATTGTATATTATTTAGCTTGATATTATATTAATTACTGGGTTGATTGTTTTGATATTGTGTTGAAATCCGAGGCTGTATGGAGTCTTTGGTGTGCCATGTTTTATTTCACCCACTTGCCGCCTCATGCCGGCATCCTGCCCAACAGCGATGACTTCATAGGTGCATCAAGAAAAATGAGGCGAATTCTTCTGCTCTGTGCTGGTACAAAATTCTCCATAGACCACCCAGTAGGCCCCCATCCATCTCGTGCAACACAACCAGCACCGTCGTAACAGCAATATACCACCCCAACATCACTGTGATGTGCAAGCCTACATAGCCATCGTAGGACAATTGAATTTAATTTAATGATCAGTACTTGGTCTAATTCCCCTGCCGATATAGGAGAAAAGAACGTGCGCGAATAAAGATGACATCGCTATCAAATTGAAGGGATCAAAGTAGAACTTCCGGATGATGTTCGCCGGGGGCTGTTAGTCTATTGTTCTAGAAACATTCTATATTACCTAGTCCCCATTACATCTCAGTAATCTGCGTCCTCAACTCAGCCCGAGCGGCCCGATTCAGTAGGTCTGCCTCCGCCACATACGCCTTTTGCTGTCAATAGTCGACGGCTAGCCTCGTAGCTTGACCCTTTTTAGCTTTCAAACTGCACGGGAGGAGCCAAAGTTGGCACCGTCTCGTCCGTCCAACTGCGGTAGGAAGGCTTGTTCATCAATATTGTTTGTGAACCAAATTGCTTGGGGTGATGCCGCTAATTTAGTTCCAGCTCTCTGCGGCTCGGGTTCGTCGGGGTTGTCAATATCATACGTTACGTTGTACACGCTATCTAAAAGCTGGGGTATTCTATTACGTTTTTCTCTCCTTTCTCCAGACCAAGGTGGGCATCTTCATGCATTATCTAGCCCCTGGCATGATCTTTTCATTTCTTGGTATTTGGCACTTGCCTCCTTACGAGGTGGTATGGTGCGTGTTTTCTATGGATCAACGATCATCCTCAATCGTTAAGCCTAAGGGGTGCTACATGCTTGATTCTTGTCCCAGCCCAGATCTTGATATCAATAGTTACCCTTCCCCTGGCTAAGCCCAATTTGCCAAACCCGCGTTCTCGCTCACCCTATTGAAAAAAATTTGTTCTAGCAAAAAGAGAAGCCTCGGCCAATGTCGGGTTAAACATCCGCTCACAACTTTAGTGACGCCGGTTCTTACTCTAAACCATGGCTATCGCTAAGGTTCAGCACGAACCCAACGCCAAAAAGCCTGATCAGGGCCGATTTGTAAAATCCTCAGCAATCGATCGGTCTTATCAATGACCCCATGTGTGATGTAAGGAAAAATGGATCTCAACCAGGATGAGAGTGGGTGAGCGGAGCGTAGAATTCACCGTCGTCTGGGGCAGCTGATGTTGGGCCAAAACATTGCCCATCGTAGGTTGATCAGAAAATTTTCGACGGCTGAACCTACGAATCTGACCGAGATTGATATGCAGCCACCTTGGGCTAGGTGCTATTTGGAAAAGGGGATGGCTCCTAAGCCGAGGTGGTGTCGAGAAAAGGCGTGTGTGTGTGCGGATCGGCAGGGATTCTCGTGGTTGGTTGTCCGAGCATAGAACACTTCTAGAACTTGCTGCTTCCCATGTGAAATTGAGGGTTGTGTGGGCACCTATGCTGCACTTCAAATTTTAGAAGGGCCAAGATCAGCTCCGGCACGCATCCCCCAGCACGGTAGAGTGGAGTGTGATGATGATGCCATGTCCAATGGCAAGCTACGGAGTCACGCTACTGAGAGGCTCCAGACCATCTAAGCTCTCATGTTGGTCAGTGAATGGGTGCTAGATCCACTAGCATCAGACGTTGAGCGATATCCGTCGTGTTCGAACAGGCTTCCTTTTCTATTACCAAGCCCCTTTAGGTCAGCCATCAGTGCTCGACTCACATTTTGCCCCATGGGGGATGGGCTGAGGAACAAGAGCCAGCGACTATTGGACCAACGGGTGATGATCAGAGGCTAGTGGCCAGCCCACTTTCACAAGCAGCATCTCGTCTAACCCTCCGACGAGGCCTCACACACTTGAACGTTGGTCCCTGGTTGAGCCAGGGGATCCTTGCCCCAAGTAAGTTTGACCGATGCACAGCATTGAGATTCTCTCGGCTCCCATGTGTCGTATATGTATAATGGCAAGGGCCCCATCTGGGGATCTTCATCCTTATTCATCCCTCCGGTTGTGGTCCTGTCCCGTTTACCTCGTGGATTGAACTCGAAGCACCACCCACTTTGAGGCGGGCTAGTTCTTTCGTTCAGGTTCTTGGCCATGCCAGAACTCACCGGACAGATACTGGCGGCAGTGGGCATTTGCTTCACTGCCGCCACTTTGGCAATGATAGGGCGTGTCATCGCAAGAAAGATGACCAAGGTGGCATGGTGGTATGAAGATTACTTTTGCATTGTGTCATATGTAAGTATTGCAAAACCTCGCCACTGCCCATGTAACGAAGCATTCCACTGACTTCATGCCAAGGTGAGCGTCATTGCCTACAATAGTGTTGTCATATACTGTGAGTACCTAGCCAACGTATCATTCCCTTGAAGAGGAGGAGAAATGTTCTAGCAGGAGCTAACCAGTGCTGCATAGGGGCATCGGATTGGTATCTCGGCAAAACGATACCAAGTACTGTTACCGCAGAAGCGAAAGCTCACATCCTCGAAATGTCGCGGAAGCTCTCTTTCGCCGGCTCGCACTCGTACGGCATATCGCTTGGTTTCTCGAAGCTCACCGTACTGTCCTTATATTGGCGCATCTTCAAACACTCGGCCATCCGAATACCCATAATTATTATGATGACGATTTCGGCGGCATGGATCTGTTTACGTATCTTCATGATAACATTTCGTTGTTGGCCAGTCGCAGCATATTGGGATAAGAACATACCTGGTGGCGCGTGCAAGATCCCAGACTCTGCTGTCTTCTTCGGCACCGTACTCCCACACTTCGTAATGGATATTGTGATCCTCATTCTCCCTGTCGTTGAAGTATTCAAGCTTCGTCTTAGGATGGGCCAGAAGTTTGGTGTTGCCGCCTTGTTTGTCTTGGGCGCTATGTGAGTATCATCATGCCAGAACCCATTGAGAGATCGTTGCGAAGCTAACTTAGACTTGCCAGCGTGTGTATCGCATCAGTATTTGTCCTATACTACTCTCTCGTAGCCGATCTAAACAGCGATCAGCTCCCACGCGATTACTATAGCTACAACTTCCTCTGGGGCGCAGTTGAGAGCAACATAGCAGTTGTTTCGTGTAAGCCCTCCCTCTTCCCAGCCGTTTCCAATCTTCAGCACTGACAATCATCATATCTAGCCTGTCTTCCGCTCTTGCGACCTCTCTTCCGCCTCATAGCCGGCTCCAACGCTATGGCCAGCTACAGCGGGCAGCCTTTCAGTTACGGTACTCATGGCCACGAGCTGACGGCGATGTCAAGGTCAAAACGCGAGAAGGAGCCCGATGCGACTAGCTCTACTCATCAACTCGCCGACGAGGAGAGCATCCCAGACAGCTCTGATCTGGATCCGAATGTGGCAAGGAACCCTGATCGTATTCACACAACTATTAAGGGCCAGAGTGCTGGGTCGGGTTGGAGTTCTCATACTAAGCAAGACCGCAGCATTCATGTCCGGAATGACGTTATTGTGGAAGTACGAAATGTAGATCAAGGAAATCAAGCCGTAGACCGGCAGAAGTAAAAACTAATTTCAGGATATAGACTTAATAATATATTAGATATTTCAGTAGAGATAAGATTCTATTTTTAACAGCATAATATATCGGAGTTTCCGTTCTCATGTTTGCAGAGCACAGGGTTCCTCCATTCTTATTCTTCAAAAGGTACACGAGACGAAGTATCCTTACTATATAGCCTTCCTCGTTTGTTTACTATCGAGCCTTCGGAATTTATTCCGACACTGCGCAGTATCCCCGCCATACTTTTAACTGTACGCCTAGAAGGTGCGTGAGCACGTAGAAATGCTATTAGGCGGGGTACAAGGGTTCAACCCATTCTCCTTTGTAATCTTAGAGAGAAAAGCATGCTACGATGAATCGAGTTTTAGTTTTATACGTCTATGATTAACCGCCACTGAATGAGCAGAGTTTTGTAGAATAATCTTTTCACTATTGCAATATAGGGTCATCATTTGTTGATGACATAGCATATGATCTCGAAGTCGTTTATGTTTCTTTCCGATACTCAATCAGAGCTTAGAGATCTCAAATATCGTGATCTTTCATGGATCGAATGCCATGAGACGTCGTCAAACTGAACCCTTTCCCAACCAACGGAAGGCAAAGAGCATAAGCTCATTATCCGATCAACGGCGCTCATATTATCCAATCAATCACACTCGCCTTCTTAGGCATCTCCGAGTTTGATGGAAACTCAATTGAAGGTTCTTCTTTTTTTAACATTTGCTGTGCTAGCCTTTTCCCTTTTCCCTCGCCAACACAAAAAGACGTCGCCTTCGAAGCTAGTTCCTGAAACGGTGAGCTTCAGCGCACAAAAATGGAAATACCTAAGAGGAGTCAACTACGTTCACCCTCTCGATACTGAAATGGCAATATTTGAAGAATACTATATTTTGATGGATTCCCAAAAGCTTCGCTTAGTGCTTCTTGGTTTTGGTCTCTGGTGGGCACTGGGTATAGCCGGGCCGCTCGGGAAGAAGCCAAGGGATCTAGAAAAACACCTGTGCACCTGACGATGAATTATCACCTAATACAACATGCCCCTCTCTGGGATACTGAAGAACACGTTGATCAGCTGCGCTCGGGGGTTATTCTCCTGCCAAATACAGAAGGCCACCAAGCTCCAATACCCTCGCTGTCCCAGAAGTGCTACCGTTCTCCATGCGCAGACAGACTTAGTGTCCCGTTCTCGGTGTGGATTTGCACATGCCTGTAAAAGATGGAGAGCGAGCTCGGTCTTTCTTTTCCTCCTACCGAAGCGGGAAATAGCGCCATGTCAACAGTATCATCTCCCCGCACCTGTGTAAGAGATGAGAGGGGCAGTTAAGATACCGTGGTAGTAGGAATCAATGCGAAAGAGATGTCATGCGATCAGTCATGATCCAAAAATCCTTTGAATCAGAGATAGATGAATATAATGACGCCCTCATGTCTCTCCTTTTGGGCCCAGGAGTAGCGTAATCCCGCGCTGCCAACTAAAGTAGCCCCTCCGTAAATAGTGCCATCATGGGGATCCTCCACGTCACAAATGCATACCCAGCCAGGCCGTTTGTGTCTTTGAAGCAAATCGTCATGGGTGTGCTTCTCTCGAGGACGACAACTGCCCGAGCCAATTACCCCAAGGAAGAGTCCTTGCCGGAATACACCACCTCCGAGGCGGGGAACCCTTTTCTCGACGGCTGGTATGCGGACCCGGACACGGAGATCTACAATGGAGAGTATTGGGTTTTTCCCACCTTCTCGGACGTCTACGAGAAGCAGACGTTCCTCGATGCCTTCTCCAGCCCAGACCTCGTCAATTGGACAAAGCACCCCAGGATTCTGACAACTGAGACGGTGGAATGGGCTCATAAGGCCATCTGGGCTCCCGCCCCCATCTTCAGGAACGGGAAGTACTACCTGTACTTCGGCGCCAACGACATCCTCATCGACGAGATTGAGCAGGGCCTAGTGGGAGGCATCGGGGTCGGTGTTGCAGACCGGCCGCAGGGTCCCTACGTCGATGCCATCGGGAAGCCCCTCATCGGCGAATTCCACAACGGCGCGCAGCCGATCGATCAGGACGTCTTCATCGACGACGACGGCCAGGCGTACATCTACTACGGCGGGCACTCGCACGCCAACGTGGCCAAGCTCAACGAGGACATGATCTCCCTCGGCACCTTCTCCGACGGCACCACCTTCAAGGAGATCACGCCCGAGAACTACGTCGAAGGGTCGCAGATGATCAAGCGCAACGGCGTGTATTACTTCATGTGGTCCGAAGGCGGGTGGACGGGGCCCGACTACGCCGTGTCCTACGCCATGTCCGACTCGCCGCTTGGGCCGTTTGAGCGCCGCGACAAGATCCTGGAGCAGGACAGCGCGGTGGCGAGGGGGAGCGGCCATCACGGTGTCATCCACGTCCCCGGCACAGAGATCTATTACATCGTGTACCATCGACGCCCGCTCAGCGAGACTGACGGTAACCACCGTGTGACGTGCTATGACAGGATGTATTTCGAGGACGACGGGACGATCCGGAAGGTCAAGATGCTGGTCAAGGATAACTTTGCGGATGGCAAGATGATTGCCTGGAAGACATCAGGGGCCGGCGAGTGGGCGGTGGAAGACCAGAGGCTCAAGGGCACTTCTGGGCGTGAGCCTGCGTATGCTTTCCTGGATACGAATTTCACAGACCTTGTTTTCGATGCGACAGTATCTTCTGCCGATTATTCTATCTCAGTCCCCGCTCTGATCTTCCGTGCATCAAGCATGGAGGCAAACAGCACTCATTACTGGGCGAAGGTGCGTTCCGATCGCGTTGAATTTGGCATCGCGACGAATGGTGTTGAGGAAATCATTCATCATGAAGAGACAATTGTTGGAAGCGGGGAGCATAAACTGAGCGTCAAAGCTTTGGGCACTAAAGTATCGATTTTCGTCGACGATGTTTCGGGCCCGCTCCTCATCGCCAATGACACACGCCTAGCAACCGGCGCGACAGGCGTAGCTGTAACGGGGGAAGGGTTCTTTAGTAGTATCTCAGTTGCCCGAGCAGAATAGTTCCGAAACATTACATGCTTGGTTGATCAGGATGAGGGACGACTTCATGTTATATGACGAAAACTGCGTCAAACCGTAGTTCGGAAGCCTACCCTGTACGCCGGCTGTCCCAAAAATAGTCTTTGGTCTAGATGCTCTGTTGAGACATCACCCAGTGCAGAAAATATTGAGTAGGCTGTGACATCATATGGTACTTGTCGGTATTTTTAATTTTCTTCTGAGCAGAACACCATGTTGAGCTCAGGCTATCGGTGACAACCACACATGTATATGTGCCTACCGTTCTTGTCCTTTTCTACCAACATGAGTCTGCATTGAGGACAAATACGACAAGGAGGCCACACTGAGCGGCCTAGCGCCTCACTGTAACCGAATTTAGTGCAGCGTTTCAGCACACCCAGACCACCCACTTAGTGCTTGTCACCTGCCCAAAGTCCCTAAACTTTGTTCCTCCTGCTGGCTTCACAACTCACATCTCAATTCCAAACTAAATCATATATAGACCTCAATATAGCCGTGGTCTACCACATACGACTATACCCATTCAAGAATACACGATCCCGTTATATCCTTATATTCTGGGAGTATTAGTATCTAAATAGTTATCCCTTAGTCTCTATCTTTAGATCCTGATATATCTCTTTAAAGTAGCTATTACTCTTAGATATTTTTATTTATAAAGAATAATTTTTAATATACTTTAGACTATCTTTCTAAATAAGAAAATAATAATTATAATAAATACTTACTTTCTAATAGAATAGCTACTATCTAAAATAGCTTAAGTTTAGAGTAGAGATTAATTTATATTAGGGGTATATATACTATTTAGATAGTTCTATTAGTAGATATTAATAAAGATAGTAATATTATAGCTAACTAATAAATTTATTATCTATTAGTATTATTATATTAGTTAATATTATAGATTCTATATTTTTAGATAATAGTACTACTAGATATACTAAATTAAGTATAGTTTTATTATAAGTAAGTAGAATATTAGTTATAAAGTAGCTGCTTATAGAGCTATATTATATATTTAGCTTCTATTAATAGATATAGCTATATAGACTATAGTATTTAATCTCCTTATATATCTACTAACTGATTATTAATACTAAATATTAACCCCCTATTATATAATAAGATCTATAGATATCTATTAATATTAAATAACTATAGATCTAACTACTATAGAAAAGGAGTTAATAAGAAGCTATAGGATATAATATCTAGTATAAATATTAATAATATAAAGAAGAGTAATAATAATATTAAGAAGCTAAGAAATATATAAGTATATCTTAACTACTACTACTCTAGTAATATCTTAAAATATACTATTTACTTAGTCTAGCTATAGAGACTATAACTAATTATTTCTTAATAATATAAGGAGATATAATAAAGCCTACTAGTTAGATCTACTTATAATATATTATTCCTTAGACTAAGTTTATAGTAGAATAAGAAAAGATCTAGAATAAGCTTATATCTAGTAACTATAGACTTATTACTACTATTTCTAATATAGTAGCTATATCTATTTAGATAAGATATATCTATTATATAGTAGCTTAACTATATATTATATAATCTATTATATAAGAGATATTAATTATATTTAACCCTATAAATATATATCTTTAATATATACTTTCTCCTATTCTCTATCTTAGCTTATATTAGATTCTCTCTTCTTTATAAATATAGCTAGTCTTACTATATCTCCCTTATCTACTCTTACTAAGTTATTATTTTTATTTAGAATTAAGCTCTATATCTACTAGATTAACTAATTATTATAATATTCTATTATAAGGATTATAAGAAATACTCTACTATTTATAATTATTATTCTTCCTAATATTATTTAAAGTTCTATCTTACTTTCTATATAGTTTCTCTTAGGATTTTTATCTTATAAGATCTAAAGAATTTAATAGTTTAGAGATATACCCTAGTAGGAGAATAGCTTTATAATACTATAATATAGTAAGGTTTATATAATAGCTGAATATTATATAATAATATATATTCTTATAAGGCTTCTAATAAATAGTTAGCTAATAGTAAAAATATTATAGTAGCTAATTAATATCTTATTCTATATATAATAGAGATAGTTTTATTTTTAGCTTCTTTTCTAAAATAAGTATAAGATAATATAGAGGCTCTGGTATAAGTTTATTTATCTAATTAGTTCTTAGACTAACTAAAGTATATAATAGCTTATCTAATTAAGACTGAGTTATTATTATCTTATTCAGAGGTTACTAGAACTATCTACTGCTTATAGAGATATTCTCTTAAGTATTACTTACTAGCTCTTAATTTACCTATTAAGAGTATATATAATTTCTATAGTTAGTTAGGGTAATTTACTATATACTACTTAAGCAGTAAATTATTTACTACTCTAAAAATAAAAAACTATCTTTTACTTTTAAATTATTCTTTATTTTTAAAATTATAATCTTTAACTTATTATTCTATAGCTAGTTTAGCTTATATAATAATCTGAATAGTCTTATTTAATTAATTAAATATAGAAGTCCCTAACTAAATACTAAATATATATATAATTAATTATAGTTATTAGCTTTAACTATATAGCTTAGTTATAATTCCTCTCCTTTAACTAATATTAATATTATAACTATAGACCTACTATTACAAATTATATTATTATATATTAGAGTTATATAGACTACTCTACTTTTTCTAACTAATTACTAGTAGATTATCAGGATCTTATAATAATCCTAATAATCCAGGATAATAGATTATTACTAAGCTTTAATAATCCCCTAGTATATATATATATTTACTTTACTAAATAGAATACTCCTTTAGATAGTTATTAATATAATTATCTATATATCTATTATTACTAGCTCTGTAATACTTATATATTAATAGTAACTTATATTATATAGCTTAAGATAATCTAATTATACTACTCAGAATAATACTCTGATTAGTTTAACCTTAACCTACCCTAGACCCTATTCAGTATAAGTTAACCTAACTGTTATATATTAATAACTCTTATTCAGCTGATTACCTTATCTTAATTACTATATAATAATAAAGAAGATATAAGGCTAAATATAAAATTAATAAACTCTTTTAGACTGGACCTATCTCTACCTTCAGCAGTAAGTACCTTTAGCTTTTAGTAAAAACTGGATAGGATTAAGAGTATATTATATCTTACTACTTTAAAAGACTAAAGAAAGAAGTCTAGAAGGAACTCTATAAAGAAAATAGACTAG